>SNQJ01S0148456.1:0-23569 GCA_010110895.2 Picea sitchensis | reverse complement strand
ATACCTTTGACCACATATCTTCTAAGTCTATAAGTTTTCACTTGTAACTCATAATACATGAACCTATAAACCCTAGACCCCATAACCATTGTAACCCTGAAACCTTATTACCATTAATACGTATCCCTTGCAAACCATAATTGATAACACTTATAACCTTAAATTCTTATAACTCGTAACTCTTAATGATTATAACCTTAACCCTTAAGGAATAACCCCTAACACATTTATCTCTTACCAATATAATCCCCTTCTCTTAACCCCCAATCGCTATAACCCTAAATCCATATTAACCCTAACCCAACACTTACCCCTTATGCATATGACTTCTAACCCTAACCCTCCACCCATAAAACCCATTACATTTGTATCACATAATTGTTGACAATTATAACCCTTATAAGTCCTAACAACTACACTCTCTAATTCATTTGAAAAAAGGCACCCCTAACCCCCCTAACCGTAACCCATAAAATTCATAATGGTTAATACTTATAACCCTTCACTCCCCACACTTATCAATCCTAAGTCTTAACCCATATGAAACATATAACCTCTTTACTCTTATAACACATCTCTACTAAAATCTGTAAGTTTTCACCTATAACTCATAATACATTATCTTATCGACCCTAAACCTTATAACGATTGTAACACTTAACTCTTATTACTCCAAATAATTATATCTTCCAAACCATAATTGCTAACACTTATTACCCCTAATCCTTATTACAACCCTTGTATGTAGTATGACCATAAACCAAACAATATAATGTAAAAACTCCTATAATGCCTCTAACCCTTTACCTATATACTCTCCAACTCATGAGCACCTCCCTGGCAGTAGATATGAATTTTACACCCTAATTACTTTGTAAACTTAATTAACTCTATTTTAAACACTAAAACTATGCAAACAAAACTTTTGGTTCTAACCCTTTTTAATTAATAATAAGTTACGCAACCTGTGACCCCTAAACACGCAAAATAGCCATATAACTATGCTTACACCTACTTATAACCCATAGACCTATATTCTAGAACCCATAATCAAAGTGAAACTCTTAACCATTACAAACCTTAAGCCATAGGATCCCTAATCTTTGAGTTGTGATAATACATATCACCTAAAACACCTAATATAACCACTAGAACTCCTACAACATGATGACCCTATAATGACTAACCATTAAAACCATTGTATCCTAAAGCAGGAGCATTACTCCAAGCCATCTGCGCACCAGCCAGCCGAGCTGGCAGTGGATCTGGGAAGGGAGAGGCGCAACCCTCTCTCTTTCAAATTTTGAATTTGGAAGTAAGTGTATTTAACTTTTGTAGGAACAGAGTAGAGCCAAAGCCGTGCTGGGCAGGCTGGTTAAAGGATTCTTATGTTGGTTGTAGGTTGGGATCTAGATCCACGATTCAGGACTAGACAATAGAACAAATTGTAAATTCAAGTATGGTGGAATAGGTAGGTAGCAGCTTGGAGGAGACTGAGCTCAGGGAGCTTTACTTTGTAAAAAGATCTTTGTATCAAGGAAGAGAGAGAGAGTTCTGCATGGGTAAGAGTAGAATAGAGATAGGGTGGAGGAGCCGAGGGAGACTTCTACCATTTGCGTCAGCCTCCAAACACATTATGTCAGACATTCTTGATTATTACAAAACATAGTTTCACACCCAATGATTACATTGTTGATGAATTCCATGTCTTGTATGATGTAATGACTTCCTTGTTACGACGACAACTCTCTTATAACAAGTGCAATTTTATTTTTATTTTTGTGTGCGTGGTATTTTCAAGGGGTAATAAGCCATTAAATCTCTGCTGTCATACCTGACCTTGAACATGGCCTTGTCACAGCCCCTACGATCCTAACCTGTGAACTAAGCCTTGTCCGTTTGGAAAAACAGAGCGTAATAAATCATGACAACATAAAATAAGACCCCAGTAGCAAAGCTATAAATTCGATGATTGCAAGATGACATCCACTCCAACTAAAGTCATGAACCAAAACAACTAACAACCCAAAGGTGCGGAGAGGGATTTATATATTTATATCATTAAATCGATGGTTGGGAGCATTTGATGCTAAAGGAACCGATCTCCAATTCAAGGCACTAGCAAAATCATTTTTCTTCTAGGGGAGCTTAAGGGTATGAAAGGATAAGGGACCTGCACTTTCATCAATCAGAACGCGGAACTAAGTGAATTTTTTTAACACAATTTAGATGCCAAAAATACATTTTTTATAAATTGAACCCGATCATCAAGATCTCTTATAAATGCACGACATTCTATCATGAGATTGAGATTTTATATAACAGTGAACATTAATAATTAAATAAATAAAAATCCAAAGAGAAAAGAAAGGACCCTTTTTCCACAAAAGGGTGGGAGTGAACAGATTACGCCAGCTAACCTTTAGGGCTTTAATCCGACTAGTCACCATTTAAGAAGGTAAGGATAATAATAAAATTTGTTTGCCAATCTTAATTAGTAACGGGTGAAATTCAATTTGCTAAAAAAAAGTACAAGATTGGAAAGTTCAGGGTACGTAATGGGAGGAGAAACTATATCAAATGTCAATCAAGGGAGTTAAGGTTATGTCAATGGTTAAATAAGAAATCATCAGATATTCTTAATATGCATGAACGCTTATGGTTTTCAGCGACCAAATAGCGTGGATTAAAAGCTAATCAGTATCACTGCAGCAGTAAGAACTCAGGGGCCCAATCAATCTTTAGTAAGTCTTGGCAGAAATCGTTGGGTTCACAGGCTTGTTACCACGGAGCTTGCTGGAGAGAAAAATGAGCACGCAAGCACAGTCCAAAAATGACAAGCAGTCACTGATGAGTTGTTGAGGAAAGGTTATTGAATCGAAATGGTAGTGTAAAATAGAGGAGCAAGACAATGGTATTGCTGAGTAAAAAGTGTCTTAACCAGACCCACTATTTATCCAAGACGGGCGTTTAAGGCAGTTGTTGTTGAAGAAAAATAAACCAAATGCCCGCCGCCAAAAAAGAGCTATGTGCAACCTTCAATACGTTGGGTTTAAGATTTCACTGCGGTTAGTGTATTAACTAGTAAGTTTCTGAGTTCAACCTTCAATACAATCTCTGAGTTTACAACGCTCCACCAATCGCTGTGAAAAATTAGCTGAGTCTAATTCAAAACGCCATAACAGACCAGAGATAAGTTCGTTTCCATCTATCATACCCATTTGTACTAAACCTCATGCATTGATTCACCATATTACATCACTAAATTAAACAAAATACCAGGAAGATCGTTAGTCTCAATCGTTGTCAAGTAATTAACTAACAAACGCATTAGTTTGCTTCCTGATTGTGACTGTTATTAAAATGGCGGCCACATATTTACCCACAGAGATGGTGGCCCACAGTTGTATCCCGTTCATGCCTTAGAAACGATATCTCTATCAACCCACTTTAGTATAGATTGATATCTTTGAATACCAGCGATAAAATGTTGTCCATAACCTAGAAAATCACTGTCTAAAAGTACTGAACTTTGCTAATACAGAAATAAAAATTTCACTGTCTAGAAGATAAAAAATTCGTTGTTTAAGGTATGTTTCAACTAGTTGTAAATAATTTCACTTTCGCAGTCATACTAAATGTAGGGAAATTCTGTCACTAAAATAATTCTCAGTCACCACCGCTCACATCATATGCAAACAAGGAAACGTAATCAATATTATCCAAACGAAATCACAGACACATGTACGCAACAAATCGTAGCCACACAAGAATTAATCGTTGCTAAGGAGTAAGGGATGTCGTTGGTAAAGGTCTATTAAATAAAGACAGTTTGATAAACATTAGAAAATGCTCACCCAAAATCGACGATCAAGAATGAACTGTCCATGCGCCCAGTCAGTGAAGTCTTGTATTTTACAAATCCGGGAGGAAGATTGAGAGACTACTGTTGCAAAGAGGGCAGGTGAAGACTCAGATAACCATAGGTTATTTGGAAGTTTTCATAAGGAGTGCGTGCAGGGATCCTTTTGTAAGTTTGAGTTTACAAGAAAAATCTCAGGAGGATTTAACCTTTGAAGTGTGTGAGAGCGAAGGTCAAATGTCTCATATAAGTTGTCGGGAAGGAGAACACCCGATCTGTTTGCGGTCACGACGGATCGGAAGGCTATAAGATGGGTATAAAGTCGAGCAGACATTTCACCCTGATATCAAGGAATGGCGTGGACTAATGGTCGGTCGGTTTGAGTCGTTAGATCATTTTGTGAATTAGGTTATGGATTTGGAGTTCAGCCCAAAGTCCTTAATTCACCACTAATTCCTTCTGAATTGCGAAATGGATTATCAAGTGTGGAATCAGATGGTGGGAACACTTCGTGGGGAAGCGTCGAAGACCCGAGAGCCTTCGGATCTTGAAAATAAGTGAGTGGGTTAAAGCGAGTGCCTTTTCAATCACCCATAATCTGGTGTGAGATAATGGTTGGTGGATCAATTCTGATGCGTTGGATCTATTGAAATTCCCATTTTGGGAATTTGGGATTCGTGCAGAGTGATTTTTTGTGGTCAGGAAATTAGAGTGAACTCCTGGTTCGCGAAACCACGAAAGATCGAGGGACCCGTTGGATCAAGGGAGGCGTAGCCGGTGATCTTGTCGAAGGTACGATTTTGGAGTTAGGGATCCATCGAGGTAGAAGAACGACTGTTTTTTTCCCATTTGAGTCGTGAAAGCCAAAACATCTATGTGGACAAGTGGCAAGAAATCATACAGAATCTGATGAAAAAGTGGCAATTGGCATACTTTCGTAAACTGGGTAAGTCATTAACCAGATGACGGAGCGTGTTTCGGGGATTTGCAAGGGAAGGGCACGAGATGTTGATGCTCCAACTCGCGAAGTCACGAATTGCGAAAGGTACCTACATAAGGCTTGGAAGTGGTCCCATAGGAAAAGGGGATAAAGAGAGGGACTTTACACATTAGCCATTGCATTTTATGTTTGGCTATTGCAAGGAGCTGAACTATAGGCTCATTGAAGAGTGAGTTCTAGAGACCGAAATCGCTAGGGCTTTGGGAAGGATTTTAATTAATATGATGAGTTTAATTAGATTTGTGGTGGTGAGTGGTGTGGTGGTGAAGGTGCATTAGATAGGTCATCATCACATCATCATCATCATCATCATCATCATCAAAGAAATGAAAATTAACATTTAATTAATTTTTTTTTACAGTTTTTGTTTATTTTTTGAATAAACAGCAATATGTATTCATTTTTTATTGAATTATAGCTAAAAAAAATTCTCCCTCTCTATACATTAATTGAATTATAGATAAAATTATTTTCTCCCTCTCATAGATGTCCACACAAAAACAATTATGTGAAATATTGAAACTTAGTTGACTAAAACCATAAAACCCACTCGACACAATTTGGCTCCATGGCACCCAACACTTTATATTTTTATTTTCGGGTCTCCCTCATTTTCACAAATGTGGAAATTATTTAAAACCTACATGATTATAATCAATACTAATGTAATTTTTAATTACCTATCCTTCAATTATTTGACCACACAAACATTAATGAAAATTATTTAAGAAAAATACATGATTTACAATCCACAGTAATGGAATTTATCAAATACAGTAATTGCCTTGGAATTTTGAACATGCCTAGTTATAGATCGTTATAGATCATCACTCCTATAAAATAGTTACAAATTGTTACATATTTTTTACTCCTCCATAATAGGTATAGATTGTAGGTGTTTAGGTCCTCACAAACAGGGAGTGCTCCACATAACACACTATGGTGAGAGGAGTAGAATCATGAAATAGGGAAGAAAAAAGCAAACTAAAGTTGAAATGTAATGGGAAATTTAGAGTTGTTCTTTCTCTTTTCACCTATAGTTATTAAAACTTCTCCATTTTGTGCTTTAGTGTTTCAACAATAATCTTTCTTATGCTTTTATCCCTTTCAATGAGTAGAATTCTCTATTTTCCCATTTAAGCATTGTAGAGTTGTTTTTGGTTTGGAAGTAATGGGATTAAAACCTGAGAATGGTTGTGATATGTATGAAATTGGAAGTGGTGGATGGAATGTCAATGTCAATATTGTTCTCACGGGTTATTTTGAATCCATACCCTTCCACAAGGAGTAGTCTAATGTGTTTTTCACTCTACCTAAAGGTGTGGACTCTTAGGATTTTACTATATGTGGTAGATTGAGATATATGCTATATATGTATATTATGATGTGCATGTTTGATTTAAATTGTTGGTTTATATATGTCTATTATGATGTGCATGTTTGCTTTAAATTGTTGGTTTATAGTGGTCTTTAAAAAAATTAGTCATCTCTAAATTGGATGCAAGTGAATGTGCCATGTATACACTACCTATTTTTGACACTTTGTTGAAAATTGAATACAAAATGAACCCAATACTTTTTCCACCCACACTTATTTTTATAATGAATGTCTCCTCTATCCATTCAATATCTTCTTAAAGGTGGAAACACCTATCATAAATTAGTTTTCATTCAGATCTTATTCACTAAGTCATATTTCAATGTGTGAGGGAGTATTCTAGGCACTCAATGCACCTATGAGGAAAGAGTTAGTAAAATTATCATTTTTTCCCGAAACTTGTCTATAAGACCCCAGGTGACCATAGGTATATAATATTATTATATGAAGCTAAAATCCAAACTTGTGTGCATGGATTTGTGCGTCTCCTTGATTTCATCATTTATTTTTCCATTCCCAAGATGCATGATGTTTAGATTTCAGCATGAAAAATAAAAACTATGTGATGCAATTGTGCATGCTACTTGGTTATGATATTTCAGATGTTTAGATTTCAGCATGAAAAATAAAAACTATGTGATGCAATTGTGCATGCTACTTGATTATGATATTTCATTGTTAGATGTAGGCCAAATTCACTATGATATGATTTTAAAACATATTCTCCATTTTTTTAGCATCAATCCTCTACTCAAATTCCACTAGGCCTTTTATCACTCGTTAACGTGCGAATGTCTCCTCTATCCATTCAATATCTTCTTAAAGGTGGAAAAACCTATCATAAATTAGTTTTCATTCAGATCTTATTCACTAAGTCATATTTCAATGTGTGAGGGAGTATTCTAGGCACTCAATGCACCTATGAGGAAACATTTAGTAAAATTATAATTTTTTCTCGAAACTTGTCTATAAGACTTATGGTGACCATAAGGTATATAATATTATTATATGAAGCTAAAATCCAAACTTGTGTGCATGGATTTGTGCATCTCCTTGATTTCATCATTTAATTTTCCATTCCCAAGATGCATGATGTTTAGATTTCAGCATGAAAAATAAAAACTATGTGATGCAATTGTGCATGCTACTTGGTTATGATATTTCAGATGTTTAGATTTCAGCATGAAAAATAAAAACTATGTGATGCAATTGTGCATGCTACTTGATTATGATATTTCATTGTTAGATGTAGCCCAAATTCACTATGATATGATTTTAAAACGTATTCTCCATTTTTTTTTTAGCATCAATCCCCTACTCAAATTCCACTAGGCCTTTTATCACTCGTTAACGTGCTACATAGCTCTATGTAAAATAACATATTTGTCAATGTGTGGATATGCTCTCAACTAGAATTTTGATGTAACCTATGAAAATCAATGCGAATATCAACACAAGGCATGAAGGCATGCCAAATTTTGAAATGACAAAATAATTCAACTATTTGTAGAGTGTTCATGAGCCTAAACATTGACATGCATAAAAAATTATATGTAAGAAAAATGGAATTAATATGGAATAATTTTTTACCTAAACTTCATAAATAATCTTTGATGAAAAATTAGGAATAATTTCTATGCAATAAATTAAGTTTGGAGCATTATTAAAAAACATAAAATTCTGCATGCAATTACGGGGTAAGAGTGATCATCATTATATTCAAAATAATCATCAATGGAACTCTAGGATATCTTTAATTTAAAATAAATCAAGATTTCATTCTGATAATCTAGATTAAAACCAAATTAAAAAATAAAAGTAGGGTCCCCAACTCTACCAACTTGGGGTTGGTTGAGGCCTCAATAATTTCCTTCCTAAGATCATGCATGTATGGTATGAGATGGGCTAGTTGGTTCTCTACTCAAGGTAAAACGAGGTCCACTCCAATATTAAAGAAGTTGTTCCACATGTTTCATTTCAACCAAAACCTTTTGAAAATGCACAATGATCTAAAAAAGCATGTTGGCACCTATTAAATTCCCACCATACCATGAAAGTACTTGTGAATCAACAACTTTATTGAAATGTGATGCATGAGCATCGTATAAAGCCAAAGACACGTGCCTAACCAAAAGAGACAGCTGGAAGCGTAGATATAACTTGAGCACGTTTTATGAAAACGTATTTAATTCTGAAATCTGCAGCATTAATGTAATAGATAGGAAGAAAATGCAGTTGCATTTATATATGCAGATCTAAACTGATTTTGGAGCGTATGTTCCTATCCGCCGGATGTAATAGACATTTATGTTTGTTTAATGCAAGTAGGTAGATATGAATGTTAGATTAGACAGTTTAGAAGCGTAGGAGGGAAAACGGATTATAGACACCCTCTCAATGCTTGTATCGTTATGTATTATGATTGGAAATTCATGGAATGTAGAGATATGAAAGAGAGGAGAAAAGAGAAATTTATGCATTTTTAGTTGTTGATATTTACCATGTACATGAGCACTAGAATTAATAGAAGAAGGCTTTGATTCCAAATCTATGTGTTTGTTATGGTTGTTTGAACCACCTATTAAATGGTATGTTACATGCTTGTTTGTGACTATACGTATGCATTTCTTTCAATATTTATGTGTGTGTTTTGTAGGTTCTAGAACTCTATGTTGAATGTTTGAATTTTGGGTAAGGGAAGAATAAGTTTCAATTGTTTCTCTTTGCCAAAGGAGCTCTTGCAAAGAAGTGTAGTGGAGGAATTACATGAGAATGCGTCGACTAAGTCGGGTTCATCTCAGAACTTTCGGAAAGAGGTCGAGGTTGCATCTTCTGAGACACAAAGTGCGATGCGAGGAATTGTGCAGTAGAGCAAAGTCTTGAGTTTTACAAATCCAGGAGGAAGACTGAGAGACTACTATTGCAATGAGTGCATAGGGTCGAAGACTCAAATAACCAAGGTTATTTGGAAGTTTGTCGCAACAAGTGCGTGCAGGGATCCTTTTGTAAGTTTGAGTTTACAAGGAGAGCTCTGGGAGGATTTAACCTTTGGAGAATTGGTCAAAGGACAAAGGAATTAGAAAATCAAAATCAGTGATGAATCAATCTTGTTGGGAGAAATCACTTGAAATGCATTGAGGACCGTGGGATCTAGAGGAGATGTAAGGTGGGTAGAAGTCTGACGAAGCGACCACCTTGATATCAATAATCAACATGGATTGTTGATGGGTTATTCGGTTAAGTCATTAGATCATCCGGAATTGCATTTGGGATTCACAAGTTTGGAGTACAGGCCAAAATCCTTGGTCACTCTAATTCC
Organism: Picea sitchensis; assembly: GCA_010110895.2. Lineage (NCBI taxonomy): Eukaryota > Viridiplantae > Streptophyta > Pinopsida > Pinales > Pinaceae > Picea > Picea sitchensis. The sequence goes on along the minus strand of SNQJ01S0148456.1, from coordinate 14,010 downwards.
CAAATGTGAAAGGGATTATCAAGTGTGGAATTAGATGGTGGGAACACTTCGTGGAGAAGCGCTGAAGAATTGAGAGCCATCGGATCTTGAAAATAAGTGAGTGGGTTAAAGTGGTGCAGCACAATCACTATAATCTTAGGAGAGATAGTAGTGCGTTGGATCAATTCAAAGTCGTGGATCTTGTGAATTTGCATTTTGAGAATTGATTGGAAGCAAAGTGATTTTAGAGGTTGAAGTGCGTGAACTCTGGTTCCGCGAGCCATCGGGAACCGTTGGATCAAGGGAAACCCGCATGTCGTCAGTCTCATCGAAGGTAGTCACGATTTCAGTTGAAGTCCATCGAGAGTAGAGGAGCGATTATTGTTTTTCGTTTGAGTTGGCCAGAAAAATGCGTGGGGCGGTGGCAACAACTCAACCTACAAAGAAGAGTAAGCGAGAAGTGGCAATTAAACTGTCGGTTTGGGTAAGAGTCGATCTTCATTGGCGAATCGTTTGAGGATTCACAAGGGAAAGGGTACAGAAGTTGGTTCTCTACTGGAAATTAGCAAATTGTGAAGGTGCACGCGCAGGCAGGCTGTGTCCCATGGAAAAGGGTTGAAGGAAGTTGCACCTTGGCCATTTGCATTTTGTGTTTCCAGCTATTTCTAAGGGCGGAGACATAGTATTGAGAGCCCGTTGAGAGACTAAAATCGCTGCGGGCTTTGGGAGGATTTTTTGAGTAACCCTTGTTGAGGTTTAGAAGATCACGCTTGGATCACCGGCTGGCCGGGGAACAGCTGTTGCGGACCTCCTGCCCATAGTAGAGATGCGCGCGAACTACAAACCTCAACAGACAGTAAACTCTGCCAAATCCCACAGGATTTAGGGTCTCTGAACTAGAGGAACCGAGAAATGCTATGCAGCTTACTGGCAGCAAACACAAAATGCAAATGGCTTTGTATAACCCTCTCTTTAACCCTTCTATCAGGACCACTTTAAGCTTGTGTGAGCACCTTTAGCAATTATGACTTAAGCGGTGGAAACACCTGCGTGCCAGCTACTAAATCGAGAAGCAGCGTTAATCAACGGCTCTACCCAGCGATGCTGCGCCGCACGTGACTTTCTTTATATAAGCATTGAGTTGAGGATTCTGCCACCTGATACATATTTTGCAACTCACGTCAAATGGGAAAAAAAGCGACTATTCTTCACCTCGTGGATCCTAACTCCAAATGCGTGCAGCCGACAGATAAACGGTGTGCCTCCCCTTGATCAACGATCACGATCTTCGGTTGCGCCAACAGGAGTTCCGCGTTTCGACTTCAAAATCACCAATAGCTCAATCTAAATTCGAAATGGAAATTCTCACGGATCCAACGACTCTGTGAAATGGATCCAGCAACCGATATCTTTCACCGAGATTATGGTGAACGAAGGTAAACTTCCTCACTCGCCCTAAGATCAACTTCTCCGCCCTGAGAATGTTCCACCATCTCGTCCACTTGATAATCGCCGTGATGGTGTGACCAGGATTTACAACTGAACTCAAACTTACGATCGAATTCACAAAATGATCAACGACTCAAACTGATACAATCAACAGTCACGTTGATTCTTGATATCGAGGAAGTAATGTCGTTGACTTATACCCATATTATATCAACTGGATCCCTATGGTCCTCAGCGATTTGGCGTGTTTTCCGCGGAATAATGACCTCGATTCTTCCTCGTGACTTCTTCCCCCGATGGATGATTATTCTCCTTCCTCTTCACGGACTTATATGAGATGATTTTTTGACCTTCGTCTCCTTTGACCACTTCAAAGTTTAAATCCCTCTTGATCTTTTGCTTGTAAACAAACTTACATAAGGATCCCTGCACTCACTCATCGCGACAAATTTCCAATAACCTATGGTTATTTGAGTCTTCGACCATTGCGCTCTTTGCAACTGATGACTCAACTTCTCTCTTGGATTTGGTAAAATTCAAGACTTCACTCGGCCTGTGCATGGACAGTTCATTGTTGATCGTCGATTTTGGGTGAGCATTTTCTAATGTTTATCAAACTCTCTTTATTTAATACACCCTTACCAATGACATCCCTTACTCTTTAGCATCGATTAATTCTTGTGTGGCTACGATTTGTTGCGTACATGTGTCTGCGATTTCGTTTGGATAATATTGATTACGTTGCCTTGTTTGCATATGATGTGAGCGCTGGTGACTGAGAATTATTTTAGTGACAAAATTTCCCTACATTTAGTATGACTGTGAAAGTGAAATTATTTACAACTAGTTGAAACTGTACAACCAAACAACGAATTTTTATCTTTTGAATAAAATTGAAATTTTTTATTTCTGTAGATAGCAAAGTTCAGTATATCCAACATTTATAGCCAACATTTATAGCCAAAGTTCTGTTATAGCCAACATTTTATCGCTGGTATTCAAGGATATCAATCTATACTAAATTGGGTTGATAGAGATATCGTTTCTAAGGCATGACCGGGATACGACTGTGGGCCACCATCTCTGTGGGTAAATATGTGGCCGCCATTTTAATAACAGTCACAATCAGGAAGCAAACTAATGTGTTTGTTAGTTAATTACTTGACAACGATTGAGCCTAACGATCTTCCTGGTAGCTTTGTTTAATTTAGTGATGTATTGCGAATTCGATTCATGAGGTTGAAGTACAAACAGGTATGATAGATGGAAACGAACTTATCTCTGGTCTGTTATGGCGTTTTGAATTAGACTCAGCTAATATTTCACAGCGATTGGTGGAGCGTTGTAAACTCAGAGATTGTGTTGAAGGTTGAACTCAAAAACTTACTAGTTAATACACTAACCACAGCGAAATTTTAAACCCAGCGTATTGAAGGTTGCACATAGCTCTTTTTTGGCGGGGGTGTTTGGTTTATTTTCTTCGACAACAACTGCCTTAACCGCCCGTCTTGGATAAATAGTGGGTCTGGTTAAGACACTTTTTACTGAGCAATACCATTGTCTTGCCCCTCTATTTTACACTACCATTTCGATTCAATACCCTTTCCTCAACAACTCATCCGTGACTGCTGTCATTTTTGGACTGTGCTTGTGTGTTCATTTTTCTCTCCAGCAAGCTCCTTGGTAACAAGCCTGTGAACCCAACGATTTCTGCCAAGACTTACTAAAGATTGATTGGGCCATTGAGTTCTTACTGCTGCAGTGATACTTATTAGCTTTTAATCCACGCTATTTGGTCGCTGACAACCATAAGCGTTCATGCATATGAAGAATATCTGATGATTTCTTATTTAACCATTGATATAACCTTAACTACCTTCATTGACATTTGATATAGTTTCGCCTACCATTACGTACCCTGAACTTTCCAATCTTGTATTTTTTTTAGCAGATTGAATTTCACCCGTAACTAATTAAGATTGGCAAGCAAATTTTATTATTATCCTTACCTTCTTAAATGGTGACTAGTCGGGTTAAAGCCCTAAAGGTTAGCTGGCGTAATCTGTTCCCTCCCACCTTTTTGTGGAAAAAGGTTTCCTTCTTTATCTCTTGATTTTTATTAATTTAATTATTAATATTCACTGTTATATATAAAATCTCAATCTCAGGATAGAATGTCGTGCATTTATAAGCGATCTTGATGATCGGGTTCAATTTATAAATAATGTATTTTGGCATCTAAATTGTGATAAAAATTCACTTAGTTCCGCTCTGATTGATGAGTGGGGTCCATATCCTTTCATATATGTCTCCTAGAAAAATGAGATTTTGCTAGTGCAGCAGGTGGAGATCAGTTCCTTGAGCATCAAATGCTCCCAACTACTGGATTTAATGAGTAGAAAGATGCTATAAATCCCTCCACCTTGGGTTGTTGGCGAAGTTGTTTTTGTCTTGTGCACTTTAGTTGAGTGATGTCATATTGCAATCTGTCCACTTATAGCCTGGGTTAGTCAGTCTTATTTATGTTCTCGGTTGATTGTCGTTCTTTTCTTCCAAAATCTTGATGCGTGTCTTAGTTCGTTATGTTGTAGTGTGAGTTCACTCGTCTATGTTAGATTAATAGGTATTGGCGGCAGCGGTAGCGAATGTATTTGCGGCCACTATACCTGCAGCGCTACTAAAATAAAAAAATAAAATTGCACTTATTATAATAGGTTTAATGTCATAACGAGGAGGTTCTTTACATCATAACACATATGGAATTCATCAACACCTGTGAGAATCATTGTAGGAAAAACTGCTTTGTTTTGTATTAATCAAGAATGTTTGATTACAATGTGTTTGGCCTTGGGGCTGCTGTGAGTCTCGACTCCTTCTCTCTGCTCCTATCTCTGTTCTACTCTACTCATTCAGAACTCTCTTCCTTGATATAAAGATCTTTTACAAAGAGACTCCTTGGCTCTTCCCTCCAATCTACCTTCTCTATTCAATTACATTGAATTTACAACGAATGGTTGTCTAGTACAGATGGATCTGAATCCCAATACCCACAATAATTAAGGAAACTTTAACTAAAGCCTGCTCAAAGGCGTGGCTTTGGATCTACTACCCTTACAAACGTTAAATACAATTTACTTCAAATTAAAATTTGAAAGTGAGAGGGTTCTTCCTCTCTCTTCCATTATTTGTGCACATGATGTGTTGGTTGGCTGGCGCATAGCTAGCTTGGAGAAATGCTCACACTTCAAGATACAATGTGGTTTTAATGGATTTAGTCATTATAGAATTAGATTATGTTGGAGGATTTAGTGGCGATATTAGGTGTTTTAGGTGATATGTATTATCACAATTCAAGGATTAGGGATCCTATGGCTTAAGGTTTGTAATGGTTAAGAGTTTTAAGGATTAAGGGTTCTAGAATATAGGTATTATGGGTTAAGTGTTAGGTGTTAATAGTTATATCGCTTATGTGTTTAGAAGTTATATAGGTTATTACACTTATTATTAATTTAAAGGGTTAGAAATCAAAGTTTTGTTTGCATAGTTCTTAGTGCATTTTAAATGAGTTAGGAGTTAATTAAGTTCTGAGGTGTAATTAGGGTAAAATTGTTGTATCTACGTTTGTGGTGAGGAAGAGGTTTTATGAGTTTGAGAGTATATAGGTAAAGGGTTGGAGGGTATTATAGGAGTTTTAGAATATATTGTTTAAAGTTTATGGTCATAATTGTTAAGGGTTATGGGTTATAAGGATTGGGGTAATAAGTGTTATGATTATGGTTTGAAGATATAATTATTTGGAGTAATAAGAGTTAAGTGTTACAATCGTTATAAGTTTTAGGGTCGATAAGATAATGTGTTATGAGTTATAGGTGAAAACTTACAGAGTTTATTAGAGATGTGTTATAAGGTTAAGAGGTTATATGTGTCATATGGGTTAAGACTTAGGATTGATAAGTGTGGGGAGTAAAGGGTTATAAGTATTAACCATTATGAATTTTATAGGTTATGTTTAGGGGGTTAGGGGTGCCTTTTTTCAAATGAATTAGAGAGTGTAGTTGTTAGGACTTATAAGGGTTATAGTGTCCTTAATTCAATAACGATACAAATGTGGAGTTATATAGGTGGAGGGTTAGAGGTTAGAGTCTGTATCGTAAAGTGAAAGAAGTGTTGAGTTAGAGGTTAATATGGATTTAGGTTAAAACGATTAGGGGTTAAGAGAGGGATTATATTGAAAATTTAAAAGAGATAAATGTGTTAGGGTTTATTCCTTAAGGGTTAAGGTTATAAGCATTAAGAGTTACGAGTTATAAGAATTTCAGGTTATGAGTGTTAGCAATTATGGTTTGCAAGGGATATGTATTAATGGTAATAAGGTTTCTGGGTTACAATGGTTATGGGGTATAGAGTTTATAGGTTCATGTATTATGAGTTACAAGTGAAAACTTATAGACTTGGAAGATATGTGGTCAAAGGTATATAGTATATATGTGGTATAAAAATTATATAATTTATGGTTTATAGAGGATAGATGCCATAAATAGTTAGTGTCAAAGGGGTTACAAGGTTGGAATCACAAACTATAAAGAATTTAGACATTATATAGAGTTTGTATTAGAGTTATGGATGATTATGCATTATTAATGGTAATAAGGTTTCAGAGTTACAATGGTTATGGGGTCTATGGTTTATAGGTTCATGTATTATGAAGTACAAGTGAAAACTTATAGACTTACAAGATATGTGGTCAAAGGTATAAAAGTATATATGTGGTATAAAATTATATAATTTATGGTTTATAGAGGATATATGTGATATAATAGTTAGTGTCAAGGGTTACAAAGGTTATGAATCACAAACTATAAAGATTTATACATTATATGATTTGTATTAGAGGTTATGGATGATAGTGATACATGAATTAGTGATTATATGGTTAAGTGCTATAAAATTTGGAGTTTAAGTATATTAGTTGTTATCATAGCTAATGGTTAAATCATTTAAATGGATTGAATGTTATGCGTATTAAGAAATATAGGAGTTAGTAGATATAGGTGGAATTACATATATAAGATAGGATATATAAATTTTAAGTGTTATGGTTCTTAAATGTTAGGGGCCATGGGTTTAAGGAATGAAAAGGAGTTGGGATTATAGGCATTGAGAGTATAAGTTTATTTCTGTGTGATTTTGTGGTTGGGATAAATTTAAATGGATTTAGATATTAGGGGTTATTTGGGATAGTGCTAAGGGTTATGGAGTTATTATTATCCCGAATAAAAATGATAGTAAAGTTAGAGGTTACAGTTAATAAATTATATATAGGTTATATGTTAGGAGTTATATAGGTAAGGGTTAAGAGTTAATAATTATATGGGTTATGTATTTAGGAAGGGGTTCTAAAGTTTAAATATTATTGGATAAGGGTTAAGAGTTAATAATTATATGGGTTATGTATTTAGGAGTTATATGGGTTATGCATTTTGTTATTATTTAAAAGGGTTATAAATCAAAGTTCATTTTGCATAGTTCTTAGTGTTTAAATAAGATGAGAGTTAATTGAGATTATAGGTGGAATTACGGTTAAAATGATTATCTATCTTGGTGGTGAAAGGTTTTATGAGTTAGAGAGAATATACAAAAAGGGTTAGAGGTGATAAACATTATAGGGGTTACCGATGATAGGGGTTATACAAGTTTGGGGTATAAAGGTTATATGTGTTATAGGAGTTTTAGAATATATGGTTTATAGTGGATATGATTAAGAGGAAATGGGTTTTAATGAATAGGGAATATATAGGTTAAACTGATTAGAGGTTACAAGCTTTGAATGTTCTAAATATTGATAGATAAATGAATGGTGGATTATAGGATTTATATGCATTATGTGTTGGTGTTATAGTGTTTGGTAAGTTATTGGTGTTAGGGGTCCTAAGCATTATGCATAATATTGTTGATAATGATTAAGGGTTGTGGTAGTATATGTGATCATTGTTTTAGGGGTTAAGAATTGTAGGGGATGAGAGACATATTTGAGGATATAAAAGATAGGGATGATAAAGGTTATAACTATTATGTTTTATAACAATTAAGGGTTATAAGGTTGTAGGGAATAGGTTACAGGGAAGCTCCGCAAACTCTTTCAACCCTCAATGGAAGCAACAGATTTCTGAGCTCTGGAAGATGGCAGACAACTAACCTCCACCACACCGAATTCTATCTATCAGCAAGCAATCACCAAATCTTAAGCACTAAAAAACGGACGCCAGAAACAATTTCTCTATCAACAAGCAGTCACAAAAGCTCAGGCAGTCAAAAACGGATTCCAGAAACGATTGCTCAAGCAACAAGCAGTCACAAAAGAACAAAAGCCCTGTTTCTGGTAAGAACACTCAAAAACACAAAAGAATTAACAGGCAGTCAAAAACGCACAAAAGAATAACTGGCAGTCACAAAAGCTAATAAAAAAAGCACAAACTCAGAAAAGCCCCCAACGAAGCCACGTGTTTTGAGGATCCACGAGTACATCGCACGTGTTTTGAGGATCCTCGAATATAACTTCTTAGTCACATAAAAATCTGGAGATTTGAATCAATGGTATATTTTTTTTATTAGATATGATTAGATGGTTATAAATAGTTTTATTATGTCATAAGATACTTCATTCATTTAGGAATTTGAAAATAAACTTATTCAAGTTTAAATAATTTTGTGAATTTTATTGTAAGTTTTACTTAATTTTGATAGTAGATCTATTGGATTTCTCATCGCCATATATTTTATCATCAAAATGCTTTGAGATGAATTTCAAATTTTTTTTATCATATTTCATAGTCAAAATATTTTTGATACTAATTTTAATCGTGGAATTCTACCAAACTACCTCCCCGTCATTTTAACTTACTATCATAGTTGGTGTCCTACACCTTCCATCCATGGATATTGACACCATAGGATATGACTCTTAAGTCAACAAATAGTTAATGTGTTTATGCATTTTCCCCTGCCATGGATCATCCGCTTCCATCACATTTAAATTTAGATTTAATAAACATACACCTAATTTTGAATATGATCTAAATACCATATCAAGTTTCAAGGTCATCTAATTTTCATTTTACCAATTAATTCATTTGATACTCATTCAAACCTACGACATGCTATGAATTGCATCACTTCACTAGATACAATTTATGAAGTAGATTTCATGTTGAAAGTAGTCATTCATTAAAAGTAACTTGTACTAATCTTAAAAATACTAATAAAAATACTATTAGTCAAAGGTAAATTCTAGTAACTATAGAAATATAGTAGGAACCCTTGTCCAAAACAAGAGTTTCATACATAGATTTGATATCTAGGTTGGGGTGACCTTAAAAATACATTATTATTATTATTGTGTATAAGTAATAGTAAGATTTTTCTTATCAAAAGTGACCATAATAAATCATAATAAATTAAAATCTTGTTTAACTTTCTTTTTTATATAATATTTAATTATTTCACTTAATTTTAACTAATTAAACTAATTAAATTGTATTTAAACAATAATAGTTTAACTTTTTAAATAATGTCGTTTTATATTTTAATGGTATATGATATTTTTTGGGGATGGAAATGGAGTGAGGCCCAATATTTATAGGAATTTTCATAAGACTTCTTGTTTTTAAATCATAAGACTCAACAAGTAGAGTTAACCCATTAACCTATCTTCATAGTGTAATATCTTCATAATACTCCACAACTAGAGCTAACCCATTGATTCTATATCCATGCATACACCCACCGATGTTACACTAGAAATAGATCAAGCCTTTGATGACAAAGTCATCAAAACCAATAGCACACCCATCACAAAATGATTTTCCCACATATTTGGCTTCATCAACATCGATGTTGATTTTGTTTGATGATACATGACAATTCCTTGGATAAGGTTCTTCTACTCTACCTACCTAACACATACTATCTCTTGTGCCTTGGTTGATTTTTGTAGAAAACTTGTTAGCATCCACAACCTTATGCCTATAATAGTAGTAACCAACCTTCCTTCTCACAAACATCAAACACTCAAACCACCCTATACTAGCTCCACCTTGAGAAATTTGCCACATAACTTCTTCAACAAACCACTACAAGCACCACCCATGCAACTAGCCCCTCAACCTTACTTCCCCGAGTTGAAATTTTTTCTTTACTATGTCCAAGCCTCTTTTGAATTCATCTTTACTTTTCTATCGATGGGGTTGATCACCTCACAGGTTGTCCATTCCGATCCAAGTTTGGACAATATTAATGCACAAGAGATTAACCTCCCACTAATTTCTTCACATCATATCGAAATTCTTTTTTTATTTCACAACACAACCTCGATGAGCTCAATGGGAAGCATTACAACTCGATTTCTTGTTTAGTTCAACTAAGTAATATATAATTGAATTATGTGCACAACAATAGACCACCATTGTCATTGCTAGAGATGTGAGTGACTAACTCAAAATACTTTATGATCATAATAAAAATTTACATGAGTGCTATTATTTGGCTACATAAACCTACCTCTCCTTCATTGTTGACTTGGAATCATTTTCCATGGTATAGTAAGGAGCTTCTATACTATAGAAAAAATGAGTGTTCCTCGACTAATTTTCCTTCCCAAATGATGAAATGGGTGTTACATGCAGTGAAGTTAGGACATGTCAGAATAACAATCTACCAATGCATCCTAAACATCACCACTAGTGAGTTCAACCGTGTCATCGATGCCTTTGCCAAAAATGTTATAAGTTGAAAAAGACACACAAATGTGTGAGATTACAAGATACAATTTAAATATTTGTTTGTCCGCTTTAGCACTCAAATGATAACCTTAGGAAAATTCCTTTTAGCCTCTAGAATTAATGATACACTCTTAATATGACTTCACAACTTTCAAGCATTTTTGGATTTATACCAAATCCTTGTTGTGATGTATGATTCTTTGGAGAAAAAAGTTGGGAGGATAACCTAATATATATAAGAAATACATCCCCCCATACCCATTATCCATGCTATAGTATCCCTAAACTATGCATTATCTATATTCTTAGCTGATTGATCCAACCTTTCATAGGCCAACCCCCTTCCCAAGGAAAATTTTAACGGTGAATATAGGGGGTTACAAATTTTGATTAGGTGATTTTTGTGTTGGAAGTGTTTTTATCATTGGCCTCAAATATCGGGACCGTTGGATCAAGGAGGCATGTAGCTGTCGATCTCGTCGAAGGTACGATTTTGGAGTTAGGGATCCATCGAGGAATTGTTGAAGAGCGATTATTGTTTCCTGCTTGAGTCGTGAAAGCCGAAAATCTGTGTGGACAGGTGGAAAGAACTCAACCCACAAGAAGAGTAAGCGAAGTGGCGGTGGCCTTTTGCCATGCGCTTTGGGTAGAGTCAACCGTTGATGGAGCAGCGTTTGAGGATTCTAGGGAAGGGAGCCGCGAAGTTGGTGCTCAACTCGCGAGAAATTAAGTGAATCAGCGAAAGATTACTGAATAAAGAGCTTAAATTTGTGGTCCACATGGGAAAGAGAGGGCTGAAGGGGATTACACCTTGGCCATTTGCATTTTGTGTTTCAGCTTTTTCTAAGGGCCAGACATAGTATTCTAAAAGCCCAAGTTTGAGAGACCCAAAATCCTTTGCGTGCTTTGGGAAGGATTTTAATTAACCTGTGAGGTTTAGAGATCGCATGGATTAGCTGAGGCGGGGAACAGCTCTTGCATACCTCGCCCTCGGGCGAAGGGTGCAGGATCTAAACCTCAACAAGGGTTGATTAAACTCCTTGCCGAATCCCACAAAGGATTTCGAATCTGAAACTATTATGTCATGGCCAGCGGCTAACCAAGCAGCGAAATGCAAATGGGCTAATAAGCCCTAACCCTGAGTAAATCAAGCCTTATGTAGGTACCTTTCTGGTCGCGACGGATAACACAACATCGTCTGCTTTCTCGTCCGATACTATTCACGTCAATCTACAAAACGGCTGTCACTTTCACTACTTCTTGTGGGTTGAGTTCTTACCTGTCCACCGACTAAAAGCGAGGAAAAAACGATCGTGCTACCTCTGATGGATCCCTAACTCTAAAATGTGTTACTGCGGCGGTCCGGTACTCGCCTCCCTTGATCAACGATCTCGATATTTTTCGGGGGTTTTACGCAAACTAGGAGTTCTGACTCGACCCCAAAATCGCCTGTGGCTCAATCCCCGATTCTGAAATCACAATTCTCAGGATCTGACGACTCTCGTTGAATTGGATCAACAACCATTATCTCTTGAGCTTATGGGTGATTGAAAAGGCACTTTCTTTAACCCCCTCACTTCTTTACAAGATCCGATGGCTCTCAAGTCTTCGACGCTTCACTGGGGCGCTTCGAATACTATGCATGGCCCTTGGCAATAGCCAAAACGCGAAATGCAAATGGGCTAATGTGTAAGCCCTCTCTTTAGCCCCTTTTCCTATGGGACCAAATCCAAGCCTTATGTAGGTACCTTTCACAATTCGCGACTTCGCGAGTTGGAGCACCAACATCTCGTGCCTTTCCCTTGCAAATCCCCGAAACGCGTTCCGTCAACGAAGGCTGACTCTACCCAAAGAGACGAGCGCATGCCACCTGTCACTTTTCCTTTACTCTTCTTGTGGGTTGAGTTCTTGCCACCTGTCCACATAGATTTTTCGGCTTTCACAACTCAAACGGGAAAAAAATAGTCGTTCTGCTACCTCGATGGATCCCTAACTCCGAAATCGTACCTGCGGCGAGATCGACTGCTCTGCCTCCCTTGATCCAACGATCTCGATATTTTCAGGGTTTCGCAAACCAGGAGTTCACGACTCTCGACCCTAAAATCACTTGTCGCTCCAATCCCCAAATTCCCGAAATACGAATTCTCACGAGATCCAACGACTCTCATTGAATTGGATCCAACAACCATTATCTCTCCTGAGCTTATGGGTGATTTAAAAGGCACTCGCTTTAACCCCCTCACTTCTTTGCAAGATCCGATGGCTGTCAAGTCTTCGACGCTTCTCCACAAAGTGTTCCCACGGTCTGATTCCACACTTGATAATCCCTTTCGCGATTCAGGAATTAGAGTGACCAAGGATTTTGGCCTGAACTCCAAACTTACGAATCCTGAATTCACAAAATGATCTAACGACTCAAACTGACCGCAATCAACAGTACACGTTGATTCTTGATATCAGGGTGGTATGTTCGTTTGACTTATACCCATTTTATAGCTCCTCTGGACCCTACGGTCCTCACGATTTCGTGAGTTTTCCACGGAGAATTAGGACCGCCTGATTCACTTCTCAATGAATTCTATCCAAATGGCTCGGTGTTCTCCTTCCTGGACTTTACTTATATGAGATGATTTTTGACCTTCGTCTCCCTTTAACCACTTCAAAGGTTAAATCCCTCTTGAGCTTTTTCTTGTAAACTCAAACTTACAAAAGGATCCCTGCATGCACTACTTGCGGAAAACTTCCAAATAACCTATGGTTATTTGAGTCTTCCACCATGTGCACTCTTTGCAACAGTAGTCTCTCAATCTTCCTCCTGGATTTGTAAAACCCAAGACTTAACTCGGCCTGCGCATGGACAGTTCATTCTTGATCGTCAATTTTGGGTGAGCATTTTCTGATGTTAATCAAACTCTCTTTATTTAATAGACCCTTACCCGCGACATCCCTTACTCCTTAGCAACGATTAATTCTTGTGTGGCTACGATTTGTTGCATACACGTGTCTGCGATTTCGTTTGGATAATATTGATTACGTTGCCTTGGTTGCATATGATGTGAGCGGTGGTGACTGAGAATTATTTTAGTAACAGAATTTCCCTACATTTAGTATGACTGCGAAAGTGAAATTATTTACAACTAGTTGAAACATACCTTAAACAGCGAATTTGTTATCTTTTAGACAGTGAAATTTTTATTTCTGTAGATAGAAAAGTTCAGTACTTTTAGACAGTGATTTTCTAGGTTATGGACAACAATTTATCGCTGGTATTCAAGGATAGCAATCTATACTAAAGTGGGTTGATAGAGATATTGTTTCTAATGCGTGACCGGGATACAACTGTGGGCCACCATCTCTGTGGGTAAATATGTGGCTGCCATTTTAATAACAGTCACAATCAGGAAGCAAACTAATGTGTTTGTTAGTTAATTACTTGAAAACGATTGAGGCTAATGATCTTCCTGGTAGCTTTGTTTAATTCAGTGATGTATTGCGAAGTCGATGCATGAGGTTGAAGGAAAACCAGGTATGATAGATGGAAACGAACTTATCTCTGGTCTGCTATGGCGTTTTGAATTAGACTCAGCTAATTTTTCACAGCGAATGGTGGAGCGTTGTAAACTCAGAGATTGTGTTGAAGGTTGAACTCAAAAACTTACTAGTTAATACACTAACCGCAACGAAATTTTAAACCCAGTGTATTGAAGGCTGCACATAGCTCTTTTTTGGGGGGGGGGCGTTTGGTTTATTTTTCTTCGACAACAACTTCCTTAACCGCCCATCTTGGATAAATAGTGGGTCTGGT
>SNQJ01S0148455.1:0-23569 GCA_010110895.2 Picea sitchensis | reverse complement strand
ATATCTTCTTCTCACTTCCAATTTAATTCAATAGTTAGATCTAGGGAAAGCGGTATATTCTGTCCTGTTTTGTTCTAGATCCAGGTGGATCTAGGGAGATCGGTTTGTGTCCGCACTCACGGATTTATCCTATAACAGCTTCCATAAAAGCTTTCTTTATTTGATCAAAAGAACTACGAGCCTCAGCACTCCACTTGATTTCATTATCTTTCCTCAACATGGTTGTGATATACTTAAGCAACTCAGCAACATTTGACACAAACCTTCTCAATAAATTAACCTTTCCTAGAAAAGATTGAACCTCCTTTTTAGATCTAGGTAGTGCTAAGGTTAGTATGGCTTCAAACCTGCTGGAATCAATCCTCACTCCTTCAGTTGACACAATATGCCCCAATAATTTTCCTTCTTTCATGGCGAACAATGACTTTTTTGGATTCAAAGAGAGGTCAAATTTTTTGCATTTTAAGAAAACCTTTCTTAAATGATCACAATGCTCTTCATCAGATTGAGAGAACACAATTATGTCATCTAAGTAGATAACAACAAAATTGTCCTTATCTCCAATAAATTCTATGTCCATAGCTCGATAAAAGGCCGCCCCCGCATTCATCAAACCAAAGGGCATCTTGGCGTACATGAATTTACCCCAAGGAGTGGTAAAAGTCGTCTTCTCTCTATCCTCTGGAAAAACAAAAATCTAGTTGTAGCAAGAAAAACCATCAACCATAGACATCCGGGTTGCACCTGTCACCCTCTGTAATATATGCTCCATCTTGGGCAAAGGGTAATTATCCTTTTTAGAAATTCTGTTCAAATTTCGGAAATCGACACAGAGACTGATTTCTCCATTCTTTTTCCTCACGGGGACCAAATTAGCCACCCATTCGGAATATCTCAAAGGAACAATAAGTTTTTCATCTAAAAGCTTTTTTACCTCCTTCTCCATGACAGACAGTAACATAGGATTGATTTTCCTCAACTTTTGCCTAAAGAGCTTAGTCTCTTCTTTTAATGGAATCTTGTGTTGTATAATGTTTGTGTCATAAGTTCTAAGATCTTCGTAAGTCCATGTGAATACATCAACAAACTCCTTCAACAATTTGACATATTCTGCCCTCTGCTCTCTTGATAGGCTGCTTGACAACTTGACATATTTTGGACCTTTCTATTCCCAAATTGCACTCAGTTATATCAGCATCATCAGTAAACACTTTCCCTTTTACTGCCACATCATTTTCATCAAATAATTTTTCCAAAGGAACTAGTCCTTTTGGAATATGGTTGCTAGGTAGTTGTACAGTATGATGATTAACAATTTTGTTAAGGAAAACATCAGCATGTGGATTAATTTCAGAATCAAGATCCTGATCAATGTGTAATGCAACAAATTCATCAACAGACTCAAGAAATGTTTTAAGTTCTAAATCATCTTCAAACAACTTCCAATATTTGACATTGTCCAGTATAGAAGGCATGTATTTTACTTCTACATCATACTTGAGTTTTGGCGATATGGGTATCCTGAAATTGTTTGTTGATATAGCCAAAGAATCAACCACAAAATTCTCTTCTCGTGGAATAAAAGAGATGTCATACTTAGAGAAACAATTCTCCACTAGGTCCCATAGTTCATTTCTATAAGATCTAAGCCTAGGGTGCTTAGTTTGGAAAATATTTTTGATCTGATGGACTATCAATTCAGCATCTCCAAATACTGACAATTTTTTAATCCCCATATCATTTGCATCTCTCAAGCCCAAAACAAGAGCTTCATACTCTGCCACATTGTTGCTAGTTTCAAATTCTAGTTTGTATGACAAAGATATGGTTTCTTGAGTTGGTGAGACAAAGAGAACTACAACACCGAAAGCTTCCTTAGAAGAGGCTCCAAAAAAGAACATCTTCCAAACAAAAATAGTTAGAGGAGGCTCTTCGGATAAGGTAACATATTTTTTCCTTATTTCAAGAGGGGTTTCAGGAGCATCAGTGAGCTGCAAAATGTTGGATCCCAAATCGGTATCAAGAGAAAAAATAGGACGATTAGCAGGGTTTGCTTCATCACTAATAATGTAAGGCAGTTAGGCTTCTCTGTAAAGTCTTCTATGTTCCCCACCAAACACTGGGATAGTTGCGTATGAGAGATCCATCTGCAAGGTTCCTCCAAGTATTTTAACGCAAGACCTTGACAAGAGCATGCCAAACTTAGGAGGAACATTGGCCACCACAACATCCATAAGTATACTTTTCATGGGTATATTAAAAAGAGTCACAACCATGTCTTTAATGACCCCCAGACATTTTACTTTCCTAGAGTCAAAATAGTATAAGTCATGATAGGTTTTGGTGATTTCTAGTCCAACCTCATCCATAACATATTTTGGCATAAGATTATGGGAGGCCCCTGAATCCAAAAGACAGTTATGCAGCACCTTGTCATGAACACTGAGAGAAGTATAGAAGGGAGGGGATGAATCATCTATGTCCTCTATCAAAGAACCTAAAATCAAAGATGGTTTTTCATCTTGTAGATTTATTGAATCAGTGGAATTAGGAGAAACATCGGGTTGTATTATTTTGGCTAGATATTTTTTAAATTCTTCATATTTTATCAATTCCAAAAATGGTACAGGGATATTAATGTTTTGGATCTCACTCTCAAAATTGAAAGAGGGGGAAGGATTCAAAATCTCTTTGGTTTCAGGATGAGTATTTATGATCAGAATTTGTGGGTTTTGAGAATCTTTTTCCTTGCTGCTCACTGTCACAGTCTTGGAAGAATATTCTTTCTAAACAGGCTGATTAGGGGCAACAATTTTTTCTTCATTCTTCTTAGATCTCATATTATATCTACTATCATTTTCCTTCGTTTGTTCTCCCTTGATTAACTCATTGATTTGAATATCCATTAAAGATTTCTCATAAGAGGATTGAGTCAAGTGTGGGGATGGGGATTATTCACCTAAATAGTGGATCTCAAGATCAGCCTCTACCTCCTCTTCTTCTTCATCAACAACCAGATTATTATGAAAAGGAGCTTGAATCCTCTGATCATCTCTCTCTTTGTTTCTGGGATCTCTAGGAAGGATTTGGGGAGCATTGTTGGGTCTCCTGAAATTACCTCTATTTTCAGTGTTCTGAGCATTTCTGTATGGTTGTCTTCCTTCTGATTTTAACTTCTCAATCTCAGTAGAAAGGGATTTTACTAATTTGGTCAACTCATCTACCTGTGAATGAATAGCAGGAGAGTTAGAAGTGGAAGCTTCAACCTTGTTTTTCCTCCTATCTCTGTCAGATTTTCCCCTGAGCTTATTTGAGGCGATTATGTTAGATTCAACCTCTAAGGTAGCATCTTGCATCTGCACTAAAGAAGGTGACCTTCTCTCTCTCAATAGAAGGCAGAACTCGGAGTCAAACGCACTTGCATAAGTGATTTTTTCCATGGTTTATGTGGGTTTTATCCCATCAGGGATCTTCTTGTACATTTTGTTAAATCTTTTTGAAAAGTCAGAGACAGATTCTCCTTTTTTCCTTTTCAAAGATCCAAATTCAGTAATATAGTACAGAAAATCCTTTTTGTTACCCCAGTGCCTCAGGAAAGATTCATCCAATGCCTCAATACCAGTGATGGATCTAGGGACCAGACCCATAAACCACTTCCTAGCCTCCCCAAAAAGGCTTTGGATGAAAACCCTCATCCAAACATCTTCATTTTCAATATTTTGGTTATCTTCATAGCTATAGAAAGCAACAAGATGTTCCTCAGCTGTTATATCCTCTTCTCTAGTAAACTTGGGCATGTATTTCAAATAATCTCCAGGGGGAAGATAATTCATTGGTTGAGGCAAGACTAGAGGAGCATATCTTGCAGCCACTATGGAATCCATCCTATTTGCAGGGGGATTAACAGCTGTCATTTGATTTTGGATTCTACGTGAACTAGCAGGAGAAGGAGGTCAAGCTATGTGTAGATTAGGAAAAGGAGAAAAGGATAAAGGGGATATTTCAGTCTTCACAACAACAGGTGGAGTCTTGGAAGAGGATGGTAAGGTTTGAGAAGGAGATGAAGTTCCTACTTATTTGGCAAAAAAAGTTTTAACAGAGAGAGGTGTAGAAAAACCTAACGTAGGGAAATATTTAAAATGATAAGGACTGAAACACTTCTCAATATCAAGGGAGGAGAATATATCAATGTTTTCTTCTTTTACTTTAGTTTCAAAGGTAGAGTATTCAACAGGAAACTCTTCAAAATCTAACTTTTGAGATACTTTAGTAGAAGATAAAGGAATCTTACTTGATAAAATAGCTGGAGTATCAAGAGTGGAATCAAGCAACTAACTAGAAGCACTTGCGGTAGCAGCAGAAAAAAAAATTTAGAAGCTTTTCCCTTCTTGATTATCTTCTCTGAGTCAGCCTCAGGTGGAACCAAAGGTAACTTTGGATTTGATCTTGTATGTCTGCCTTTAGGCGCCAGAGATGAATCAATGGAGTCGCCAGGTGCAAGATGCAATCTTCAAAATACTAAGTCCCAATGCACCTTGAAAACTAGTAAGAATTGTCATTCTATCCCAGGGAAAAGTCTTCAAATCGTTCCCCAACAATGACGCCAAAAATGTTAGCACTAGGAGTCACCTTCTGATTGCAAGGAAGGTAAGCCCAGTACCCATCAAATGATATGTGAAAGTATGAGTGTTTTTTGAAAGGTCGAATGGAAAAACTCAAAATGATAATATCCTCACTCAGAAACAGGGCTAACATGTAACAACAAATAAGGTATGGACTAATTTCAACCAGTAGTTTGGGAGTAAATGTGAATAGAAAGAAGACTTGAATGAGAGGAATGTAAGAGCTACTGCAAACATCGGGTCCACAAAATCCCAAAGGAAGAAATTTTCTTAAAACAAGATCTTATTGAAATTAGAAACTAAGGAGCTAAATAAACACCATGACAATAAAATAATCAAACATCCATCATATCATTACCACAGTGATCCATATGAAGCATTCAAATATGAACATCTAGCATTAGAAGCAAATAGTCTGAAATAGGAGTTGATTTCTATTAGTCAAAAAGTCTTAAGTCTAGTGCATATTAGATCACAGTCATTTATCAAAAATATTACAGTTTCTTGGGAGCCTTGCTCTACCATCCAAACCCATTAAAGCAATTCATCTGTCTATTTATAACAAGAAAGTGAGGAAACAACTGGAGGTACGCACTGGCCTCTTTTCCTTGAAAATCTCAAAACAGGGAAGTGTTGGTGACTAAACCCAATCATGCTTCTAACTGCTTTGATCCTCTTTTGTTTCTCAGCTCTTGTTTTTCCATGTGTCCCTTTGGAGATTGTAGTTGTCCTCTCCATGCCAACTGCTACTTTTTTCATTTACTCCATCACTAACTTATCCAAAATTGTTGTCTTAGTCTTCCTATATCCCTGATGTTTGCTAGCTACTCCCTTGGGTAGCAATTATGAGTAGTGCCCCCTAAAATGGAACAAGGAGAGAAGGTAGCGCCTATGTGTAGCGCCATTATGTTGCATATCTGCGACTAATTTTGTCCTCTGTTGCAATATTGAGTAGCACCTGTGTGTGAACCTGCTCTCTGTAAGATATAACGTAGCGCCTGTGGGTAGTGCCTATATGATAATTCTACATTCTGTAAAATATTACGCAATGCCTTTACGCAGCGCCACCTACGCTTCATCTGCATAAGGGTTTGGGTAGATATGCCAAAAATGCAGCGTCTTTGACTCCTGAACATGTGTAGAGATATTTGTGTCCTTCCATGATGAAAAATCAGTTTACTTAGGTGCTTTTACCACTGAGTGAAGCTAGCACTTAGCAAAAAATTCCAAAATTCATATAGCTAAACACATAGAAGCCTATATAGGTGGAAAAACGTAGTATGTGCATATCAGTTAACCTTCCCAAGAAGGAACAATTCTAAAAAATGAGGTTTACCACTACCAGCTACTTTGTCATTTTGACACTTAGCCTCACACTCTTTCTGGTGGAAAGCGTGTCTCCAACTAACTCAGTAGACTTCTTCTTCTTAGCACTCGTAGGCTTCTTTAGTATAGTTATGCTCTCCTTAGATACTGGTTTTTCATCTTCAATGGCAGCCTCAACCAACACCTGTAAAAAAAAATTGGTTACTTCATCTTGGAAATGCTTCAGTTCTGCCTTTAGCTTCCTGTTCTGAGCCTGGAAACCCCTGTTCTGCCTGTAGAAGTTTTGGAGCTTCCTATGAATGGGTTGAACCCTTCTTGCTGCAAATTTTGCTAGGTCAAGAGTATCATTGTAGCCCTCTATAAGCTCTGTCATCTTGGCTCTCTCAGATATGGTTTCCCTTTTCAATTGGGCCACTTCCTTTCTTGATCCCTTAAGTTGTCTTATGAGTCTCTTGAAGGTCTTATCGCCAATGGTTTTGGGAACATGTGCAATCTTAGCAAGCTTCTTCTCATCCATTTTCTTCCATCTATACCAAAGTTTCCTTGCATGTTTCATCTACATTCTCAAAACCTTTTCCTTTATGATTCTTCTCTTGCACAACAACCTTTTCTTTATTCTTCATAGGTTTTTTACAATCCTTCACAGGGATTTCATCTTCCCTCTCCAAAGGTCTTTTGGTATCTTTACCCTTGATTTTCTGTACAGGGGCTTCTTGTTTCTCTTCTACAACTTTTTCAATGCCTTTCCCTTTCTTCTTATGTATAGGGGTTTCTGGTAAAGGTTGTCCTTTAAAATCCCCCTTAGGAATTGATGACCTAGTGAAAGGTCTTTTACCTTTGATTTCAACTTCTAGAGGAGGAGAGGGAAAGAGAAGCTTCTTCCCTTTTTTCAATGTCACCTTGATAGAAGATGGAACTTAATCTAACCCTGGTGGAGGTGGTGGTGAGAAATCTCTGTGTGGGGAAGGACATACTTTCTCCTCAGCTTCTCTGACCTGCTTATTGATCTCTGAAACAGGGGCTCTGCCCTTTCTCTTCTTGTTGATCCTTGTTTTAGTACTGGTAGGTGATGAAGAGCCTACAATCTATGATTGGGGGGTAGGTGTTGGGTCCATCTTGAAGTGATAAGTGACCAAAATATTCTCCAAGGAGATCTCTTTCTTTCCCAACTCTTCAGAGACAAGCATCCTGATAAGTCCGGAGTGGAAAAGACTGGAGTCCACATCCTTATATTTGGATTGCACCCTATCTGCCATTTTACCTATACTTCTTAGCATGTTATATGGAATATTCATCTAAACCTTACTAGTAAAATGTAACAACAGCCTTATGTGGTAATGATAGAGGGTGTTAAATCTCCCTTCACAACTAAAATATCTCTGTATGATTTTCAACATTCTATCAAACTGGTCAATCAACTGATTCCTTGGCACATTCTTAGATAAATCATTGGCTTGGTATTCAGGCTTGAAAATATATTTAACAAAAGGTGAACTCATTACCATGGCCTTGAGTCAATTTTCTCCTGAAATGGGGATCCCTGTTGCAGCTGAGATGGAGGCTTCAGTCACCTCAAATTCCAAATCTCCAACTCTGGTCTTCTTGTCATCAAAATTTAGTGCAAATTATTTTGCTACTTCTGAGTGGCCTCTTTGCATGTTCTAGCAGAAAGAGAGGCATCCTACTCTTCGAAACATTTCTCTTGCCATGGGTTCTGTGTTAAAAAGGCACATGTCCACGGGTTCTGCTTGAACTATCTTGCCACCTTTGTGTGCTTTCTTCAACTGAGGGGTCTCCATGACTCAGAAAGAGGGTTCTTAATAGGCTGTAAAGGATGCTATTACTAGAAAACTTCAATTCAAGTCTCAAATGCAGAAGGATGGCCCTCCAAATTAACAGTGCTTAGAAAATGAACTTGGCTATGAGAAATGGACCTTCAGGCTTATACAGGCTTTCAAAGTGTAGACTATGAGGAGGTAATTCTGAAATGACTCTTCGTACAAGATGAAAATAAGAAAACAATAATCATAGAGGTTTGAGCAGTGTCTCTGCATAGCGCAATGCATACACAGAGGATAGGCTATTGCGGGCCTGTGAATTTCAAAGGCTATGACTAACAACAATAATCAGACTATGGATACGACCGATGATGTTTACAGAAATGCAAATATGGATCCCATACTACCCTGAAATCTTAACAAACCGGAACCGGAGCACAAATCTCCTATGAATATTAATATGTGAAGGAGGTTTCATAGGATACCTATGAAGTTGACATCTGTTGAGATCCTCAGCACGATTTTAGGATGAGATTGAGGAAACTTCGGCCTTGAAATCTCTCACAGCCTCAGATTTAGTTGACATGCAATCTTCCAATCTGAAATGGCAAACTTACGCATCGCCTCACTACTGGACTTTTCAAATTTAGAAACCGTTACCAAGGATCATAAATGCAAGATCTTTTGAAAGAATTTCAACCGACTTTTGGCACTGAAAACAAGGGTTAAGGTATCATTCGTGGCAATCATGACTTGGAGTGGATGAATGATAAACGTGATAGACGCTATGGAAATGCCTGTTGAGTGGGCAATGCTCTCCAAATCAAAAAAATTGATTGGACAGGTGAGTGGGGATGATGAGTTATGCATGCAAGGTCATGAGTGAGGAGAGAGGTGTGTCACATCAACCTGGTCATGGGAGGTATCAACCTAGGGATGAATCATGAGAGGGGACATAAAGAATAGACCATGAGCTTAAAAGGGTTTAAGGACCAAAAATTGAATTGAGTATCAACACATGAGATATGACTCAAAGGTTTAGTCATCCAAAGGGGTCCTATCAAACATAACATTAAAGGGATGAGAAATTTATTTTAAAGAAAAAATAAGAATTTAAGGCTTTTAAAAATGATAAAAATAGACTAAAAGACCCAAGGTGACTTAGTGTGATAATACTAAGGTTCTACTCAGACCTAGGTTTTCAATTCACTAGGCTTGGCGAAATTTATTAAGGGAAAAATTAGTTATTAAAATTTACTTATCACATCATTCATTTAAGGCTGACCAGGTCCTAAGGAGGCATAATTTTCTAGGCACTAGGTTTATTAACTTACCAGTTAAAATCATGATGTTCCCTTCAGGATGCACTACATTCTCCAAGGGTGCCACTCACCTCTTTCTATTTTATTTACGTGACATGCCCTCCAAGACACTCTACGTGCTCCAAGGGTGCCACTCGTCTCTTGACTGAATTTGGTAGATGTCAAACCCCTGAAGTCAATACTTCATCAGGTGATCTTGTGGGAGACTAAGGGCCTCTAAGGAATAAGGACCCTACCTTATTGTGAACCCCTTAGAATCATCATGAGTGACTGTCATAGTCTACCCTCACAGCATCATGGGTCTCTAAAACTAAGTAATCGTTAACCTATAGTTCAAGCCACAGCGTGAGTGATAGTAGGCTGTGGCAGGGATGCTGCCACACCTCTCCCTCAATGTATTTGGTTTTCATATGTGACCCCTCTACTCCAAATGTGAGTCTGATCGACAATCTATCATCATCCTACATCCATCAAAGAATCATGTCAGCAACAATAATCAACATCATAACATCTAATTGTATGTACATATGTACATCAACAATATTCAAAACCTAACAGTCCACTCCCTCACTCGATCCGGATTCCACAGAGTTTCATCGATGCCTCGACATCCTCAACATCCAATGTCCTTCACACTCAGGAGAACCCATTCAATAGCACCTATCGATGTAAATACAAAAAAAATAGAATAACATGAAATCCACAATGTCTCATAATCATAATCAAAACAACCAATAGTATAATGACCCGGATCACTTACACGCAAGTGTCCTCAAAAAATAGGTCCGCTCAGTGTGCGCAAGAGTGGGATGTTACATACACCCACTCTTGTTTTAAACTTCGTCCTGAAGTTTCACAATATGTAAGTGCCAAAATAAAGTGTATCACAGTATCGTATGTCTAACTATCAAACAAAAATGAGAACTGTTGATGCATATCATATGCATCCTCCCAAGTCGTCGAGTGTGGACTATATTTGTCCCACTGGACCTTGACCTGATCTACTATTCGACATCATATCCATCGAATGCGATGGTCTAGGATGTGGATTGGTTTCTCCGTGAGAGAACCCTCGTCTGATACCTGCAAGGAACTCATGTCAATAACATGTGTAGGATCACTAACATAATTTCTCAAAACATATATGTGAAAAACATCATGCATACACCTCAAAGAATCAGGCAAGGCTAGTTGATAGGCCATGGGCCCCTTCCTTTCCACAATATCGAAGGGTCCCATGAACCTAGGAGAGATTTTATCACCCTTTCCAAACTTGATCAAACTCTTATGTGGTTTCACCTACAAGAAGACTCGATCGCCAACTTCATAACTACGATCGACACGACGCTCATTGACATAACTCTTCTGTCGATCATGTGCTTCCTTTATCCTTTGTCTTATGGTTTTCATTTGGTATTCCATTTATTGGATTTCTTTAGGTCCCACCAGGACCCTATCCTCAAATCTATCCATACTCAAAGGCATCTGACACAGTTGCCTGTAAACAAAATCGAAGGGTGCCATTTTAATGGTTCTTTGATAACTATTGTTATATGAAAATTCTACCAGTGGAAAGAATTATTCCCAACGTTGTTTTTGGTCCATCACATACATACGCAACATATCCTCCAAGATTTGGTTTGTTCACTCGGTCTGCCCATATATTTCCGGGTGATATGTAGTACTAAAGTTAATTTGGGTTCCTAGGGCCTCTTGGAAACTAGTCCAAAATCATCCTATAAACATCGATCCTCTATCGGATATAATTATCTTAGGCATGCCATGTAGCCTCAAAATATCACTGATGAAAAATCTAGCTAAGTTAGGTACCTGATACGTTGTATGCACAGGAATAAAATGATCACTCTTCGTCAAAGTCTCGACTACCACAAAAATCGATTCGTGTCTCCCTGTCGTTAGTGGCAGTCCAACAATTAAATCCATTGAAATGACCTCCCATTTCAATTTTGGAATAGCATGTGGATATAGTAATCCTATCAGATGTCTATGTTCATCCTTCACCTGCTGACATCATAGACATTTTGCCACATAGTTGACTATGTCTGCCTTCATTCCTTTCCAGAAGAATAAGGGTTTAAGGCCTTCCCTCATCTTCATGACTCTAGGATTAGCCATGTACACTGTTCTATGAGCCTCATTTAGGATCAAACTCCTCAAAGTGTCATTGGGTGGTATGTAAATTTGACTTTTAAATCTTAATAATCCGTCGTTGTCCATAGTAAATCCCTCAAATTTTGGTACCATCATTGTGTTTTTTTCAATAAAATCCTTGACCTCTTTGAACCATTCATCGTCGCATTGTAAAGTTAGGATATTTTCACATAGATTCATCTAAAGAGGCATCACTAAAAATATGTGTGGTCTTTGACTCAACGCATCTGCCACTTTTTTCACTGTTTTGTTTATGTAAGTAATCTCAAAATCGTACTCGCTAAGAAATTCCGACGAACGTTGTTGTCACACGTTCAAGTCGCTTTGTGTAGAGATGTGTTGCAGTCGACAATGGTCCATTTTTAGTTCAAATTTCCATCCAATAAGGCATAAACAATGGTTAACAACTCCAAATCATGCATTGCATAGTTCTCCTCGTTCCTTCTGAACTTTCTCAAGATGTAAGCGATCACTCGACCATATTGCATCAAGACTCCACCTAAGCCTTCCTTGGATGCATTAGTGCATACCAAGAAATCTGTGTCCATGTCAAGTACCTTTAATATCAGTGTTTTCGTCAACAACTCCTTGAGCTTCTGAAAGGTGCACCCCACGGTGACACACTTGGACGTATAAGTCCTAGGTACAACAACTCCTTAAGTTGAATTTTCAACTCCTATAACTCTGGTGTCGACATCCGATAAGGCATTCTTGATATCGGTTCAGTCCCCAATTTTAGGTCTAAGGTAAATTCCAATTCCCTCTCAGGTGACATCCCAGGTAATTCCTCAAGGAAGATGTCCTCAAACTCTCACACCACCGGAAGGTTTTCTATACCTTCTGCTAATCCCTTCTCGTTTAACGCAAGGATCACATAAATCTTACATCCCTTGTGCATGCTCTTATGTATCTACAAGGAAGAGATGAACCTCAGGGAGACTCCCTAGTTCCAACCTACAATCACGCATCTCTATCCCTCGTCATCGACCAAGCCCAACTGTTTCATCTTACAGTCGAGTATCACATCATATGATTCCAACCAGTCCATATTGATAATGATGTCATAATACCCTAAGGTTGTGATATACTGGTTGGACCTAGTGAAAAACTCTCCTAGGTTAAGGCTACAGCCCGTAACCTCCCCACCAACCTTTTTTTTGGATCCTGAAGCCATTTCTACAAAGCTAAACTCGTCTTCTTCGACTACCTTTACCTTAATTGTTTTTTTTAGTGCTGCACCAGAAACAAAACTATTTGTAGCACCTAGATCTATCAGAACACTAAGGGTCTGGTCAGTGAAGGTATCTGACATCTCAAGCATAGTCGACTGGTTCTCTTCCTGGTGTTTATTCATCGTTGCATGAATCCAATGGGCCTTGCCCAAATCTCCCACGGTAGTGGGTGCGACTGATCCGGATGCTCTGGTCCTCTCCATTGGGAAGTAATGCTGGTAATTTGGCTCCCCACATGTCCAACACCATTTCTTCGGTCCAGTACTCCTAGTACCTGAAGTAGAAGTTAACGGCCCATTATCCTGGAACCTTGGTCTGTTCTGCTAAAAAGACCTAAACTATTGTTGTTGTGGTCGACACTGCTATTAGTGTCGTGGTCCTCGGTAAGGAGTCCATTGTTGAGGCATTAGTCACTGAGGTGTAGTGAAAGTGGATCCTCTCTGGAAGCCATGATATCCTCATGAATGTCTAGCTGGTGTCTGATGTTGCTTAGCATTAGATGACATCTGTCCCGCTGGTCTCGTTGGAGTCCTTCTCTGACCCACACTGATAATATCCTCCTCTACTATGAGGGCCTTCTCGACAGCATCATGCAAGGTTTGAGGCATCAGAATCCTAACATTTGCATGAATGTTGACATTAAGGCCAAACACAAACCTCTTGACCTTAAGTTTCTCGGTATTCAAGTGCAGAGCATACTGAAGCAACTCCATAAAATGGGCATCATACTCGGGCACCGTACAACCGCCCTATTACAAGGCATTGAACTCGTTGAGTTGGTGCTCAATGAATTCCTCAGATAGATACCTCTCTCAGAACCATTCCTTGAATAGTTCCCATGACACGTCTTCGACGACCATGTTCAATTGCGGTAGGAGAGTCTTCCACCATAGAAGAGTGTTCCCCTTCAGTTGAAAGAATGCCATGCGGACCTTCATGTTCGAGGTATATTCATGAAGTACAAATCACATCACCATATTCTCCAACCATGCCTCGGCAGCTGCACCATCCAGGGCACCAAAGAACTCGGGAAGTTTGACCTTCTCAATTTCGCGGTGAATGCTACCAGTATCGATCGGAGCGCGTGGTGGACCCTCAGGAGGTGTCAGTGCCCTGGCCTCATATCTATCCAAATGGATGATCAGTGCCTGAAACATCTGCTGAAAGGACCTCATCAACCCAACCACATCACCCATAGTTATTTTTTCTTGCCCGACAACCTGTTTGTCTCCCTGGGGGTTAGACCCCTCATGCATGGATGTTATCGGGGGCATCGCGCTTCCTCACCTAGCACCCCGTCATCTTCCTTCGTGACATCCTCTAACCATGATTACCTGCACGAATACAAATCAATTTAATTAGCGACATCATAATCGATTATCTAATCAACAGAAGCCGTAGTGATCCCAAGTCGTGGGTCGAACCTACCTTTGATACCATATGTAATGACCCTAGTCGTTACGAAAACATGTGACACAAACCCGTACATTTTTTATTTATTTTTAGAACGTAATAATGACCATACATTCAAACAACGCAACATGACGATGAACACAATGCATGCAAATCACCCAACAAGGAATAGAATGACTTATCATACTAGCACATCATGCAACGGGAAACAACATCTGATGTTCAATCAGATGAAAAATAAAAATGACTACTCGTCTTTCCTACCCTGCAATGGTTAGGACCTCCAGGACACATAAGCAATGCTCAAGCCCAGGGTCCCATCGATTTTGACCATTTAAGGTCTCAAGGCTAGTGACTATTTTGAGGAACAAGGAGGTGTCTACATCCCACCTGACACATGCAAGATCACACCTACTAAGCTGAAGACAACATCAATCAATCCAACACAACAACTTTGACGACCAGTGACTAGAACCTTCCCGGCGTGTGAGAGACAATCATAATAAAGGTTACAAAAACAAGTATCACCATAAACACAAGAGTCATCATCCACCTCGGGAGGCACATGATCCTAATCCATGTTTCATATATTCTTATCGATCAACGTGCGCAATGACCCAATTATAAGGGATCACATCGCCGCATTGTGACAAGTGCGCCAGGAATCCACGCACAACAAAATACTTCTAAACCTTCAATCCAACATAATATCCAATGTGCCAAAAATCCAATTGACACTGATATAAAAAATGTGACGTTGTATGACAAAGTCTCTCTAAACAATAAAGCAATAAGGGATGCAGGGTGAACATTCATTACAATTTAAATTGCACAACGACTAGATGTATTTCATTAGCAAGTTATCACCATAAGGACTAAGTCAAAGCATGTTATAACCAAAATCAAACAATGTTAAGGCATAAAACATCTCTTCCTATAAACACCCCTTCATTAGTACAAAGAATAATCTCATAATTAAACAATTCATTATTGACATTAATAATGATTTGTACCATGTGACCAGGCCTTCGTTTAAACATAACTCCCCAACCATCATTAAGAAGGAAGCATATTAAAATTTATTTAAAATATTTATGAACGGCTTAATGGAACACCTTGACTATATATATATTCATGTTTCTAGCTATACAAATATGTTTTACTCATCAAGCAACATCTAATCAAACTTAAACCACATTCAACAAGGTTTTAACCCTTAAACTTTTAAAATCCTTTCTTTATGAAGCATAAATTGGAATAGTAAAATTGGTAGAAAAAGGGGGCTAGACTAAGGGTTCTCACACAAAAGAGAATTGCACAAATAGACAGTGTCATGAGGTAGAAGGAGGCAACAAACTGCAGGGATTTTTTTTTAGTTCTGAAAACAAATAACTAAAAATAATAGTTAATCCCCAAATTCATAAGAAATGAATAAGTGTTGAAAAACTAGAGATCTAGTAAGAAAGTTGTTCATAGAATTCAATAAATTAAACCTTAAAATTGTTTGTTGGACCTTGAGATATCTTTGGTCAATTTTGACCTATTTTGGGACTTCGACAGCTTGTCGAAGGAGGAGCACAAGACGAAGCATAGATCGCGGGATCTCGGCCCCTTTTTGGGTCTTTTTTTGGATTTGGGATTGTAACGGGTATGGGATGTCAGCCCATGTGTTTACTCATGTTTAGGCCTATTTTGTAATGTATATATAGATGTCTAGGCAATGCAAGGATATATAGAGAATACATCTGTGTGATGTTAGATAGATGGATAAGTGCTATATCTATGTGATCGAAGGATTGTAAGAGCTCCGTGCATACTTTGCGAAGCTTGTAGAGCTAAGTGCAAGTGACTGTAGAAGGCTT
Source organism: Picea sitchensis (assembly GCA_010110895.2). NCBI lineage: Eukaryota > Viridiplantae > Streptophyta > Pinopsida > Pinales > Pinaceae > Picea > Picea sitchensis. The sequence goes on along the minus strand of SNQJ01S0148455.1, from coordinate 7,842 downwards.
AGTGTTGTAACCTAGCTTGGGGAAGGCAGATCTAGCGAGGTGCGTGCAGATCTCATATCCTATGCGGAGTAGGATTTTGTGGCTCTGTGCATGTAATTGATCGACTGAAGACAATAAAGAAGAAGATTTGGTGGATATAGCCATAGGGTGGGGGTGAATCACGTATATGTTGTGTTGCTCTGCTTTTTGCGATGTCTTGATGTGTTTATGTCTTTACTTTCTAAGTGCTTTGATATAGATAGATAGATCTATTTATGCTTTGTGCTAATGATGTATATGGATTTTAGGTCGGACTTATATGAATGTGCTTAGTGCTTGAATCTGCTAGATTTGATTTGTTCCTTCGTGCTAAGCATTGCTAGATGCGAGATCTGGTTTACCACTGCGTTGTACTGTGATTAGGGTTTAATTGCATTGTAACTAAAGGACTGGATATTGATAAATATCACTGCTAAGTTCTCTGTTAAGAATTACAATCACATATTTGTGTCCCAACTAAGGTTGCAAACACCTGAGTCCTGCAACCACCCCTGCCTCTACCTTGGGTGAGACTTCATCTACTTCACATGTTTCTAAAAGGGCTGGTAGTTAGGGCTTTGTTGGTGCGATGTTGTAGCGTTGAACCCTGGTTCTGCCCCTGTGCCAACATTGTTAAACATTCAATGGATCATCGGGTGAACAACATAATAGATACCCTGCCAAAAGTTCAGCTGCCATGATCAAAATTATTCCTATCCAACAGCTCACTGTCAGCTCTTAACCACTAAATAATTCAAATTTTTTGTGATTGGTTAGAATTTCAGGTGGTATTAAAATCATTGTGGAGTTTTAAAATGGTGTTGTAGTAAATTAAGGGTATAAAATCTTTGCGCCATTAACCAAATATCAGCATTAGCATGTTCAAGATTTCCATATCTCCGAAACGGACTTTCACCAAAATAGAGAACCAAACATGATTTACCTCACTAGAGGAAATTTGCAAGGGTGATGTATCTAGCAATTCGCAAAGAAAGCTTGCTAGGAGACAGAGTTCTAGAGGGAAATTCATAGGGAAGGACCAACCAACAAAACGTTGTGTGTAAGGAAAATCACAGAGAGAGATGTCAGGCTAGAAAAACACTGTGAGTTAAGGTAAAATGCAAAGAATCATACCCAATAAATCGTTGGGTAGGTAATACGATTTTTCTGAGGAATAAAGCGAAAAGATGGTCGGTACAAGACACCAAAATTCACTGGTTGATAACGTGATTTTTCTGAGGAAAAAAAAAATGAAAATATGGTTGGTAGGAGACACCCAGATTTGTTGGGGGATAACACGATTTTTCTGAGGAAAAAAAATGAAAATATGGTTGGTATGAGACACCCAGATTTGTTGGGGGATAACACAATTTTTCTGAGGAAAAAAAAATGAAAATATGGTTGGTACGAGACACCCAAATTCGTTGGGGTTAACATGATTTTTTTTCCGAGGAAAAGAAACAAAAATATGGCTGAGCACTGGAAAACAACCCAGGTTTACACCCCATCAATGCAAAAAAGGTATGAAATTGTTGGGCAATTAAAAACGGAATTTTCTGAGTAAAGAGCACAAAACTTGTTGAGCAATAAGGAGGAATTTTCATTGTATGAGAAATGGATTTGCTGGGAAAATTAAAAATGAAATTGCAGAGAGTAAAAACAACATTAATCGTAGAGAAATAAAATGTTTGGTGAACTGGAGAGACATCCCCAAATCGTTGTGTGGAAGCATGAGTTTGCAGAGAATAAATCACAATAATCACAGAGGCTAAGGAGAGAATAAACTCCACTTATTATTCTACACTTATTATCCTTAGCCTCCACTTATTATCATGGAGAGAAATTATCCTACACTTATTATCCATGCACAGAAAAGCAGGGCATTTGAATCTAAATCTTTAACACCAGAGTGAAAGACAATCGATTCAGCTCCTGGCCGACTACTCAGGAATAGACTAATAAATTAAAGGATAAAGGAACAGAAGATAAAAACACAAATATGCATCCAGACCTTCTCCGTGGAGAACAAAATAATGAAAAAAAATGCAATCAAGGAATAAAGAAAACGCAGGCAAGATTTTGAGTTTGGGGCTCATTCTAGCCACGCGCAATTAGACAGTAACTTAGAAATAAAAGATATTGTGGATAGAAAGGTTTCTTACAGGATGAATCAAGTGACAAGGGGATTACATTGATAACAAAATTCTCAAGGAATCTGTAAGGATACCTACATTCTTACCAAAATTCGAAAGAAAACCATTTCTATCCTACGCAACAATTCTTCCAATGTGGTTATGTATGTACAATAGTTTTGTTTTTCTTCTGTCAGATTACCATTACAAATTATGATTTTACAAAAAATAATATGTTACAATTACTATATAAATACATGTGCAAGGAAATCTCATGGAAGTGAAATCTTCATCCGAATACAGTAAAATAAACAAGTGTAAATTAAATTTTATTACAAGTAACAACTTTAACAGGCGTACCTTTACCGACGATGACAAGGCGAAGATGTCCTCCCATCCATTCGCTTCATCCAGATCTCATTTTTCAACCGATGAGATGTCACCGGTACCTCCCAGCCAATGTTAGGGGTACTCTTCTTCCCCCTAAGCCCCCCGAGCTGCAAAGGGGCCATGCACATGATACCAGAGAATGCTAGCACCCAACTCACCTCGCAAGGTCGAGCTACCACTTGTTACCCAAGCTGGGTATCCCAACTCCCACAAGAGAAAGTTCAGTCAAGATGAAATTTCAGCAATGTAACGTTACATGAGGCAGATGTGATCCATACTCCTCCTCCGCCCTCCTTTTTATAGATTTTATTAGTCATTAGTTTCCCAAACCCTCATTAGATTCCTTTTTCATTTATTTAATTAGGAAAACCTCCCCCGTACACATGTCGCCCGATCCCCTAGTTGCACCAAAAAATCAATTTATTAATTAATTAAATTTTCCTATTTACCTCACCCACTCAAAAGCATTCCTAAAAACGCTCCTCTGTGTCCCATTATTCCCTTACAATTCTTAAATGACTTATGCCTTACTTAATTCCTAGTTGAGTTCATAAATAGAAAGTTACAAAGGCTAGATTTCTTACTAAGTTAGACATTCCTTTTTTTCTTTAAGTTTTCCCTTTTCCTTAAGTTCCCCCTTTTCCTTAGGTTTCCCCCTTTTATTCAAGTTTCCCTTTTTCTTAAATTTTCCCCTTTTTATAACTAAGTTCATAATTAGCAAGTTTAGACAAAAACAACCAAAAGCCCCTTTTATTAATTAAACCTTTATTAAAATTTCCATGTTAATTATTAATGCTTGAATTTTCTTTACCCCCTTCCTATTATATGTATAATTAGTTTTTTTTTGTTCTAAGGTTCTACTCAGCCCTAGGTTTTCAATTCACTAGGCTTCGTGACATTTCTTAAGGGAAAAATTAGTTATTAAACTTTACTTATCACATCATTCATTTAAGGTCGACCAAGTCCTAAGGAGGCATATTTTTCTAGGCACTAGGTTTATTAACTTACCAGTTAAAATCACGACGTGCCCTTCAGGATGCACTACGTGCTCCAAGGGTGTAACTCGCCTCTTTATTTTTTCTTTGTGAGACATGCCCTCCAATATGCACTACGTTCTCCAAGCGTGTCACTCACTACTTGACTGAATTTGGTAGACGTCAAACCCCTGGAGTCAATACTCTATCAGGTGATATTGTGGGAGACTGAGGGCCTTTAAGGAATAATGACCCTGCCTTATTGTGTGCCCCTTAGAATCACCTTGAGTGACTTTCATAGTCTTCCCTCATGGCATCATGAGTCTCTTGAACGAGGTAATCATTAACCTACAGTTCGAGCCATGATGGGAGTGCTAGTAGGATGTGGCAGGGTTGCTGCCACACCTCTCCCTCAATGTCTATGGTTGTCGTACGTGACCCCTCTACTCCAAATGTGAGTTTGGTTGGAAAGATATCATCAGCCTGCATCCATCAACGAATCATGTCAGAAATAATAATAAACATCATAACATCTAATTGTATGTACATATTTCACATCAACAACATTCAAACCCTGACAGTCCACTCCCTAACTCGATCCGGAGTCCACAGAATTTCATCGATGCCTCTCCATCCTCAACCTCCAGAGTCCTTCACACTCAAGAGAACCCAGTCAATAACACATGTCGATGTAAATAAAACAAAAATAACATAACATCAAATCCACAATGTCTCATATTCATAATCAAAACAACCAATAGTATAACGACCTAAATCACTTTCACGCAAGTGTCTTCAAAGAATAAGTCTGGTCAGTGCACGCAAGAGAGGGATGTTACAAAAAATTGTTATTTACTACCTTTCTATCGACCCCCAATAAGCTTATTGGAACTTGTTAGAAATGTGTCTTTTCAACATTGTCACTTGGATCAAAATTATTCCTTGAGACTTTTTACCCAATCCCGGATGATCTTATCAACACTTTGTGAAAAAGTTTGATGAATTGTTTTCCCATATATTTTATTTTTCTTGTTTTTCTTGAAATACTAATTTTTGGGTTTTTCTTGATCTTCTATATTTTTTGGACTTTTAAACAAAGAGATGCATAAAAATATCTAAATAAATCATGAACCAATGAAATTTTGGAATTCTTAAACTATAAACAATGCAAATATACTGAAAAATGAAAAATGGTACCCAACTGTTTTTTACAAAAATAAAGGGGTGTGTTGTGTACTTAACATGTCAAAGTGGAAGCCACATTAGAATACCAAGCTTAACCCATGTGGAGTTATTAATGTATGTGAATCCACTATATACTTCTAGAAGCATCAAAAAATAAAAACCCTAACCACAATATCCAAGGAAGGGAGTTAAAATCCTAGTCAAAAGGAAGGAAGTCGAGTTCATCTCCTATTATAGTGACTCCATGTTCCATATAAAAGCCACCATAAAGAGGAGTAAAGAGATATAGTGCATGTTATCCCATAATCTATGGATAACTAAGGAGATCATGTCTCAAGGCCTATAGGTCCTAGACATGGAGTACTGAGAGCCACATGACTTGAGGATGGCCCTAGAGGACCCCTATTTTCTTCAGTGCAATCCACTTATCACCAACAACAGTATCCATCATAGCAGCCTAGTCCTGAAGTACCCCATACACTTACATGACTTGGACTAGATCTCACCTAGGAAACACCCCAAACTTCAGAGAGGTTAGCTCAATATGACACCCTGAGACCTTCTCCAAACCTAACTTGTCAAATTGCATAACATCTTTGAGCATTTGTTTGGGTAAAGGGGGGTTTGATGTGTTGGATCATGTTTTCATTGATGCCAAAGGATTGATGTCAAAGGAACAATGTCTTGTCATAGTATATTGATGTAGTGATTGATCGATCATGTATTGACCTTGATGTCAATGGATTTATGTCAAGAGGAGTCATAGTCGTATGCATAGATGAATATGGATCAATGCATTGTCATTGATATATGATGCATAGTTGGATTGATGTAAGGATGATTCATTATTGTCATGTCATGGTTGTACAAATGGATGAACTCCAAAGTGGTCCCCTTATGGTGAAAGCCCACATGCGAAGACGCTTTGCAATGAACTCAAATATGGTTATTGTCTTGTAATGGTTGTACAAATGGATGAACTCCAAAGTGGTCCCCTTATGGTGAAATCCCTCACGAGAAGACTCTTTTCGGTGAACTCCAAAGTGGCCCCCTTATGGTGAAATCCCTCACGGGAAGACGCTTTGCGGTTGAATTATCCTAGAAGTATCGTCAGAGAACCCATGCTTAATTATGGAATAATGAGATTAAGATCAGTGAATTTGTCAGTGAAACTATCCTAGATGGATAGTGCTTGTCAAGCCATTTCTGGTGGTATGTGGAATGTCACATAAATCCTCATGGTTTGAGAGTTGTGGCCTTACGAAGTTGAAGGACCCTCATATGTTGGCTTGAAACCCAAAAAGGTCAAATAAGTCAAAGTTATTGCAAAGAAGAAATTATTTAAATAATAAAGTGAAGTGACAAAGTCAAATAGGATTTTTTAAAGTGAAGTGACAAAGTCAAGGAGTATTATTTAAATAATAAAGTGAAGTGACAAAGTCAAAAAGGATTATTTAAATAATAAAGTGAAGTGACAAAGTCAAAAAGGATTATTTAAATAATAAAGTGAAGTGACAAAATCAGAGAGGATTATTTAAATAATAAAGTGAAGTGACAAAGTCAATGAGTATTATTTAAATAATAAAGTAAATGGAGAACTTTCTAATTATGGAAAGTGGTTATAAGAAGGTTAATCCTAAAATGAGGAAAATGGGTTAAGTGGTCAAGTGGCTATTGGATACATGGAGAAGTGACAAATTGGGCAAAGTTGCACATAGGTGACTATGTGGACAAAGTGGCCTAGAATATGCTTCTAAGGAAGATACTTGGAGAGTATAAATAAGAAGCAAGGGTCTCTTGTGAAAATCACCTCTTGAGCATAGCTTGAAGATCTATTCTGAGAGAGATATCGACTGGAGGATCTGATGGACGCATGAAAGTTTCTGTAAGTTTGAGATCGTGATGGAAAAAGTTTCGGAAGTTCAGAAACCCTTTTCTAAAGGAGTACGCGACCAGCTGTGGGAAAAAGTGCATACAGTTGGATGAAGTCATGGCGAATTGAGTGTGAGTTGATGTCGGGTTCTTGAATTTTGAAGCAAGTTCCAAATCTTTCATAGAAACTTCGGTATGGTTAAATAGTTGTCTTGATGGATACTCTTGCTTATTGTATGGTGAATGCTTGATGCATTATTGGTATGGATGTTGTGATATGGTTATGTTGGTTGATTGATAGAGTGAGCACCACTCTTATGGTTCAATACTGATATGATTTCCATAGTATATTGATTGCTTATACATGATTAAGTAGCTTTCATAATGTATGGTTGAGGATCATGAGTAAGTTGTTGGAGACAATAGATGTGTTGTGATTGGTTATGGTTCAGATTGGACAATGAAAAACAGAAGTGAATGTGACTGAAGGCTGCAGAGGATCTAATTCTTAAAAGGAGAGAAAACCCTAATTACTCAGAAGGGATACACGGGTTGTATTACAGACAGGTTGCGTGCATACATGAGTTGTACTACTGGTAGGGCAAGTACATATGTGTGTTGCACTACTGACAGGTTGTGTACCTATTGACAGATTGGTATATGTTGAGGATTGATTCCTCCTGTCAGTTGGTGTTGATTTGTGTAAGTTGAGTCTTGCATTGTAGAGTTGGTGCTCTCGTGGAGTTGTAACTCTATTCAGTTGTTGTTGATAACCCAAGGATTGTAGTTCGTAATAAAAAGAAAATTGTACATACATCTTGTGTTCTTTGTGTTACTTGTGGTGATGACTTATTGATGATATTTGTTGTTGGTATATGTTGTTGATTTATTTTCACATTTAAGTGGTTATAAATGACAGCAATAAGTGATGAGTAATTGATGATTGCTAACTAAGGAGTTTTGTGAAGGGAGTTGAAAAAGAACCCTACATTGATTCACCCCCCCTCTCAATGTGTTTGGTGTGTCCAACAATTGGTATCAGAGAAGGCCTTCACTATAAGCCTTAACAAGCTTGGAGGAGATCCATGGACACACAAATGGATGATGAAGTTCCAATACTTGATGAGGAAAATTATGTTGGAAGATTGGTTGTTGTCATTGATGTCAACCCTAGTCATGGGTTTTGGACTGCAAGATTGATGAAGGTATTTGGACATGAAGGAAAATGCACATGCAGATACAACACCCATGGATGGATAGTATACATCATT
>SNQJ01S0148453.1:5502-15537 GCA_010110895.2 Picea sitchensis | reverse complement strand
AAAAAAAAAAAAAAAAAAAAAAGGGAAATATGCATAGCAACTAGTCTCTATCTATGTAGAAACATGGTAATGACAACCCTTTAGAGCCATAAAAACAAAGAACAAGTAATTAAGGAGCATGATAAACATAGAAATCTCGATTGACACAACTTAAAAGAGAAGAGAAATAGAAAAATATTATAAACATAAAGTGGACTTTGCTAATGCATCAACTAAATGTGTTGTATACATAATGTGTTGTACACATAATATTTAATAAAAACACATAAGAATATTTCAATACTAATAGGCATTTGGAAAAGATCATAAAAAAATTTTAATAAATTAGATTATACTCAAATTAAATACAACTATAGAAAAAAAAAAACTAAATAAATTAGATTATGCTCAAGTTAAATATAACACACAACAAAACCATTTGCTTCCACCCGAAACTCAGCTCAAAGACATGGATGAAGAGGACTCCTCCAATGACAAAACTATCCATTACAATTACTTGCACAACTATATAAGCACCAATGGTTCTCCTACTTGAAAGAACCTTTATATGTATGCACCTCCTGCTCTTGATAACAAGAGCATTTTGAACATCGTTGAGGACCTACTTCCCTTGAACATAGAATGAATGTTGCTCAATACAACAATTGAACATGAAACCACTGCAAAAAAATCATAAACAATGAGAGATACATGTTTCATTGTTGAGATTTCATGAGTGTCTATGCGATTAAAATATAATTGAGATTAGAAGTTACATATAAGCAAAGTGAAAGACCGAATTTGCTAGTAGAACAGTTAAGAATGGACAAATTATTGTAAAGCTTTGTATCTTTTGCCACGGTCATATTAAACATTTACTACATCTTTTTATAAATGCTACAGTTTAGAGATAATAATTCATTTACAATTCCAAAGCTAATTATGATTTTGATTGCAATGCTCAAACTTCAAAATAATTATTCTAGTGACACTAGAATCTTGCTGAGCATATTGTACCTTAACTACATAATCTTGCTGAGCATATTGTACCTTAACTACATATTATATTTCAACTACAATGTCACGCATAAATATTAAGAAAGAACCATTATAATAATAGAGTAGGTTAATTTGGAGCAATTTTTCTTTCAGAGTTATTTTTCAGGCAGGTTTTAGGCGGTTCGTTTTTAAATTTCAGGTCAATCTAGAATTCTGATTGATTTTCTGAGCATTTGAATTGGTTTAAAATGGGGCAAAACACCTGGGGTAAGGTTCTGAAATGCATAGAACTTTGATCCATGCAAAACTCAGACTACCCCTGAAAATTTGGCCGGATTCAGGCTAGTTTTTTACCTAAAAAGTAGAACTCCCGAGGGAAGATTGCTCCTTAGCCTACTCCATCAATTCTGAGCGGGTTTTGAAAACGAGAAAGAACCTTTTCTCTACTAGAAGTTGCAGGTACAGAATTAAAAACAAATTTGTAAAATATTGTAGAAGATAAAGCAGAACCAATATGTTAAAATCACTCATACTCATTGATTGGTAAAACAATTATCAAATTAAGTTCATTGTTGAAATGTTTAATAAGGAAAAACAAGAAAAGGGTTAAAAGATTAAGATTAACATTAAGGAAGCATTAAACAGTTAACTGTGAGTTAATCATTGGTTCATTGCCTACTGCATCATGTCAATCAGTTTGATATAACAAGATGAAAAGGTAGTGAATTAATGATCGGCTCGCTGTAGGGTGTTTAATGTTAGCCAATTCAAAAGAAATGGCTCAATATCTAATATCATAAGCAGTTTACTGTAAAATAATTATTAAATTGTTAGTTTCATACAATAGGATGAAAAAACAGAATTAATGATTAACTTAATACATGGTACTTAATATTGACCAACAATATACAACCTGCTATACAGCATTCAATGCTACAGCAGGTGATATATACACTATCAAATATATACTCAGAAATATATACTAAGATAATCCAATGATATATATACCACCAACCAATAAACGCCGAGTAACATGCTGCTTTCATTACTAACCCTTAAAGCTAATCAAACAAAAGAAATGGCCCAACAACATCCAGTAACATAACCCTTTGATGTGAAATAATTATTAAATTAAATTCATTGAAATGATCAAAAAGTGTGCAAAAAGTCTACTAATTCCATAGAAACCGCCCTATATTGTCCATTACCATTTAGGTGAGTATAATGCATTTGCAAAGTTTTAGACAAGACCCTCATGCTTTAATATTCAGGTAGGATTTTCCAAGGGCTCATAAAGCTCACCATTTACATTAATTGTTTCATTTCACCTGATCAAACTTTTTTGAGGTTTTTGAATCACCCTATGACATCAAAATTGCAATTCCCGAAGTGCATTGTCTGGAGATAATAAAAAAATATTACACTTCCCGAAGTGCATTGTCTGTAAATCAAAAAGATATTGCAACTCCCGAAGTGCATTGTCTGGAAATAAAAAATAAAAAAAAATCTGGCGAGGCTGCGTTGTTAGTTAACGCTTGGATAGCTCCCTCTGTGAAGCACTGAAAGGATGCATATGATGGGAACCTATGTGTTTAAATGCTTCTTGAGATGCCCATAATCTTATGTACTGCGTAGTCAACCTGACACCTCGAACAAATAATTTGTGAAAAAATGGCACAACAGACTGCACATTCCTTGTATTTCCAATCAAGCTCGCCTATTGTAATTTGTGAGTTACATTCACATTTTATTTACGTGCCTTTTTGTCTGGACATTATTTTATTGGGTTTGCTTTAATTGTGTTAATCAATGGTACACATTCCATTTATTATTTGTTATACATGTTTTGAATGGTGTTTTCTAAATGTTCTAAGAAATGGTTTTATGGGAAATTTGATGACATAAATCTCCATGAAATCACTATTTTTTGTTATTTAAAATCTATTTCTGAATGCAAAAAGAATTCAGCTTGCTGAAAAATTCCTGGAACACTACAGAAATAATCACTCAAATATACCGATCGAACAATTTTTCACCAGATTTAAGAAAAAAATCCCTAGAAAATATAACCCGGAAAAAGACATGTATTTAAAAACTATTAATCCATGGCCCACATCCATGTATTTGTTATGGCCTTGGTTAAAGGTTTTACCTTTTGGGTTTTTGGCCACAATCCTGCGATGCAAATTTGGACAAAATCGTTATTTTATGTTGTTTAAATTCTATTTCTGAATGCATAAATGGATTCATGCTGAAAAACCCCTTGAGCACTAGTATTATACAAACTTAACTACTCAAATCTGCAAATCCAACCATTCATCACCGGATTTTGGGCAAAATCAAACGAAAAAAATTGTTGGAAAACAGCAAAAAAGTAGAACGTTTAGATTACTGTGTTTAACTTAACTACTCGAATCTGCAAATCCAACCATTCATCATCGGATTTCAGGCAAAATCAAACCAAAAAAATTGCTAAAAAACAGCCAAAAAGTAAAACGTTTAGACTATTGAGTTTAACTTAACTACTCAAATATGCAAATCCAACCATTCTTCACCAGATTTCGGGCAAAATCAAACCAAAAAAATCACTGAAAAACAACAAAAAAATAGAACTTTTAGACTACTACGTTTGTTATACCTACATGTCTTTAAAGCCATGTGTTTATCATACCTACAGGACTTTAAAACCATGTGTTTATTATACACATCTCATTGTGCTACACGCTGTAAGTACAGATTGTCTGGATTGCATTCAATGCCATAACAAGTTATGCCAACATTTAATTCCACCGTATTATGTATTGGCAAGTGGAAAAATGTGCAACAACTTGATTCCAATTTCCTAGCAACACTCTCTTATTAGTCCCTGCCATAGGCATAGAGGGACTATAGCGATCGATAAATCATTGACCTAGTATTAGATTGTGCATTGACCATAAATATTTCCATATTGTCTATTGTTGGAACAAGGGAAGTGGAAACATCAATTTTTATATAATAAAAAGTATCATGTTTGTCAAGATCTGATTGGACAACGGATTGGAGGTCTTATTGTCGCCTTCACTATTCCCAATGTTAAATATCTCGGCATATCCAAAGTATTTGGTAGTATGTGATCTTTTTGAATCATATATTTTATTATGCATTGGTCGAAGGTGGATTAATGCTAGCATTAGCTCGAATGTTTCCCTTAGCATTTTCTGATGGGTAGAAAACATTCTCTACCATATTACTATGTGTGATTTTTTCTTTATTGTTGCATCCTTCAAGAGAACAGGCCTGCCACGCTGCATATTTTCTTAAATGCTTGCACAGGCCTACGCCCATTCGACGGTCCTGATAGTCTTAATTGTTCACCTAACATCTCTGGCAGTGTTAAATGATTATTGTACAGATGCGTTGCAATACAGTTTTGTTCATCGTCAACATCATTGCTCGAGTGCTCGATCCTTGTTAGTTGGTTCATTCCATGATTCTGGCTCCTGTTTGATTCAACTTTGCAAAGTTGAGGTCCTGCACCTGCAGTTCGAGCTCTTCGTGGTTGTTCACTGGTTTGTTGTTCTTCAACTTTGCAAGTTGTTGGACATGTTGTTGTGGTTTGCAGTTTTTGGGGTTGAGCTCTTGTCATCCTTTGTTGATAGGTAAGTTTCCTTGTTGTTGTTGTTTTTTCAATGGTGGGAGTCCCTGCCTCCAAATTTTGTTGCAGACCATCTTTGTCTGTGCTCTTAGTTTTTGTTCCTGGAAACCATGCGTCTTGCAATGCAGAGGACTTTATGAAAAGTAGTTGGGATCCATCAGAAGAGGGAACAATTGGGCGGTGTGTAGATGCAAGGTATGTTTTTATTCTGTGGGTCGGAAAACTGTGTCTACCTGTTCTGTTTTTGCTGAGTAAAGTTATTTTTTTATTTATTTCTTTGTTTTCTTCTCATTTGCTATGGGGACTAGGGGGGATTCAAGTTGAGAAGAAGAAGGTTGAAAGATACATACGGGGATTGGTACCCTATTTTGCTTTCTTTTTTTATTTTGCTACCTTTTATTTTTTTCTCCTACTTTTCTCTGTTTTCATAGAAACTGAAAGTATGTAGCAAACAACTTCAAAATGACAGTTGAAGAGATGAAAGAAGTAATAGATGTTGAGTCGTATGAAATAGATACACAGTCCATTATACATGACAAGATTGATGTGGTTTTGCATAGAAATGGGCTTTTTAGATTGGATGCATTCTCGTATACTGTTGGGGATTTCTTTTTCGATACATTTCAGGTTCTATTGCATTTCCGCTATTCGTCGACCGAGTTGCACAATGGATTGATAGATTATTTCTTGACCTATTTTAAAAATGGCGATGTTGAGGCTTTGCAGTCCTATGAATACGAACTGGAATCTGATTTTCTTCGGCAGTTGCATGGAATACATGATGTCAATATGTATTTTTCAAAGATGCGGTTGTCTGCATCTCCAGTTCTGCCTGCGCATGAGAGGGGACTTTGGGGAGATACATTTTGTATACAGTGGTTGTTTAACTGGCTGAATATATCAGTTGGCATTTGGTCATTGACAAGAAAAACAAGATATCTACTATTCAACAAAACTGCATCTGACAATCCATATTGCATCTTGTTCCATGATGCCAATGCCCTCAGTGGCCATTATGAACCATTGTTGTACAGGAAAATGTCCATATGCAATATAGAAGGTCCTCGTATCTACTTGTTTGTTATTTGCAAAGACCTTCAATCGCAATGGAAACGGATTTTGCATGGCATAGATTGCCATGGTTTACAGATGGCAACAAATGTTGTGTCTAGTTGTGGGGATAGTCTGTTCAACGCAATTTGTTGTTTGGTGGTAGCGGAGTTCGATGTTTAGTCGCTGTGACTTTACACTGTACAGTCCTTTTGCAATGCAATTATAGGCGGTAGCCAACAGGCTTTTAGGTGCTTGCATCAACACCTTTGCCCATATCTCGTAGAAAATATGTCGGTAGTTGGAAGTTGGTAGGAATACCTTGTGAACATGGTGCTTCCATATGAAAAAGGGAATATGGAGGGTTGCAGATTCTGTTTGCAATGGTTGTCTATGATATTTAGGGTGAATATCCAGGTGTGGTCGCCCTTGCCAGATGCCAGTGTCCATTCCTAGGTTATTGATTCAAAATACGATCGAACAATTGACATCCTCTCGTTGAAAACAGATACAACACATATCCATTATGAACCTTTGCTTGCACATATCGGTAGTTCAAGGTTGAATGTCCATGCCTCCCAAATGACATCGAATTTGCATACGCGTGGAATGTTTTTTAGTGAAAATGAAACTCCTTCCGGTTGCGATATGGGCAGACAGGGCTTGAACAAAAAAAACATGCGTAAAATTCATGACAGTTGTGATGAGGCCATAGACTGCTTAGAGAAAAAACGTAGAGTAAGTTATCATAATTTGAAAAAAAATATTCGTCAAATTCATCCAACTTCTGATAAGGTCATAGAGGCCTTGAAAAAAAAATGTAAAGTAGTTTCTTAGAAGCTGGGTGAGAGTGAAATTCATCCTAGTTTCCACTAGCTCATCTCGCCCTTGGGCAAGAAACGTAGAGTAAGTTACCACAACTTGAAAAAGGTCATGCGCGAGAGAAAAAAAATACATTGCTACACTTCCTTTTAGAGATAAACTCACATATCACAATGTAAAGAAATTTGTTCGTGCAGAACAGAACATAAACAGGTGCAATCACATATCCCAGAATGGTGATGCAACTGTGGTAGTTCGTGATCTACAAGCAACACCATGCAGTAGTAGCAATGAAAACCAGGAAACGGTTTCTACCAATACTTCCCTGCGAAAGAAAAATGCAAGACAGAACTACATGAAACAAATGAAAGACACTCCTTCCATTGCATGTGCAATTTGTGAACAATTGAATTTTTCAAAAAATAGTAAGTCTTTCACCCCTGATTTGCAAGAAGAATACCTCCGCTTGACAGCGCATGATAAATCATTTTCCAGTGGGAAAGTTTGTCTTCCATGCAAACGATCGCTTGAAAATGGAAAACTGCCACAGTTTGCAACCCCTGACCGATTAAGATGCAATACAACACTAGCAGATGTAAGTGCACTTACAAAACTTGAGGAGAGACTTGTGTCTCTGCAAATTACATTTGCTCAAATAAGACCTTGGGGCTATAAATGACCCCAGATGGGCTTGAAAGGATCAATTATTAATGTGCATGTTCAGCTAGATGTTGTGCAAAAAGAGTTACCACAATTCATTAACAATACAATTACAATCGTTGTGGCTCTGAAAAGACGCTTGCGATACAAAAATGACTATCAGACAGGCAAAGTGCATGTGCATTTTGTTATGAAAGCATTAAAGGAATTATGTTCCAGGGCCTTGTACAAAGCAGAGAACATTTGTATAAATGCCAATTGGAATGGTGTTCTTGCAGAAGAACATGGCAACTCTGCAGACACTCTTGAAAATCCTAGTGATTTTGATGCAAGTGATGAATCGGAGAATGAAACACCTGCTGAAACATTGGTGCATGGATTCGCTGATTCATAGTGCATTCGTGACTTGCAAGACAAAATTGTCGAAATTGCACCTGTCGAGGGGCAGCGTCCACTTGGAATATTCAAGGACAAATTCGCTGAGGAAATGAACTTTCCAACACTCTTCTATGGAGATCCACAGGGCACTAATATTACAGAACGATTCAGTTATCATAAAATAGTCCGATGGGAGCTGCTACATTCAAGCGGTTACTTCTCCTGTCACATAACAAATTTGTTTTTCAAAACAATGAGCATAATAATAGAGCAAGTTTTGTCCTGCATGTGGGTTGGAATAAGAAAAGGCTAGTTACAAGGAAGAAAGTTGTTCGCCAAGGATGTGAAGTACAAAGTAAACCTAGAAAAAATTATGAAATCTGATATTGGATACATAGATTTCAAAAACATCCGCACCTCTCCTGACTATTTGCAACAAAACAAATTATTTTTGTTTGCAATGATCCGGCAATTGGGTCCGCCAACATTTTTCGTCACATTTACAAGTGCAGAGCATTTCTAGGATCCATTGGTGGCTGTCGTATCTTACCTGCATAGGAATAGGAAACGTAAAAAAGAAACCAATACACTGGAAAATAACGACATTGACTACCTCATAAGAAAAGACCCGGTGACATGTACTTGCTACTATAGACATAGAATAAATGCTCTGAGACAATTGATATGCCATGATAAAACGTTTTTCAGAAAAATATCGGACTACTCTTTTGTGACTGAATTCCAAAATAGGGGAAATGAACATGACCACACACTGTTGTGGATAGAGGGTGCACCGGTCTATGGAGCTGATAACAATTCAGGGATCGAACAATTTGTGGATAAATACATAACATGCAACACAGATCATTTGGATCTAGAACTTGCGAAAGTCCATAGACATTACCATACAAGAAGTTGTAGAAAACGAAAAAATTCACATTGCAGATACAACTTTCCCGTGTCGCCAATGAGAGCTACAAGAATCATAGAGCCAGTTAATCTAGAGGACAATGTTGTTGTTGAGAAATCTAAATCCTCGTTCGCATTTCTAGAACAAGGAGGATTTGACGAAATGATGAGCTTTGATGCCTTCTTGACATAGGTAAATCTATTAGAANAGATGAGTACATCCAAGCCATACAATGTACGCTTAAGCAACCAACACTTTTCCTTAAACGAAAACTCTCCCATATTTGGAACAACAGTTTCTCCAAGGACATGTCAGTTATGTGGAAAGCAAATACAAATGTGTAGTACGTGTTGAATGCATATGCTGCAACGTCATACTATACCTCGTATATGACGAAGATTGACAAATCTATGACAAGTGCATTCAGAAGAATACACAAAGAACATGAAAGAAGTCATATTGATGCCATACAAATGATACGCACACTTGGCAATATGTTGCTTAATCTTCAACAAATGTCTACTCAACAAGCAATCCACATTGCACTTTCCTTGCCCCTCACTTGTAGTTCAAGAAAATGTGTCTTCATAAACACATCTCCACTTAAAAAACACACATTTGTGCGTAAACCACTGGTTTTGCTGCAACAAGAGCCTGACAATTCAGAGGATGTTGTATGTCACTCTATTATTGATTATTACGTCCAGCGTCCATCTCCTATTAGGCATATCTACTTAGCAGAATTTGGATCACATTACAAAAAAAGTGGTGCACCCATATCAGAAAGAAAAAAACCCTCTATCATATGGTTTGTCAAATACAATAAACATTGTGACTATGAAAACTATTGTAGATAAAAACTGTTGTTGTACGTTCCGTTCGATGAAAATGAAGAGACATTAATACATAACTTCTCTACATGGGAGGTTGTGTATGTTGCGTCTGAGACTATAGTGCACATCAATGAAGCTAGATTTACCTACAATGTTAATCCAACATGGGGTGATCTAGAAGTTTCACTTAATGAACTAGAAAACCCTAGCGATCATGATGACACATTCAGAAACCCAAAAACAACCAGAACTCCTTTAGAGTCCTATGACTCACAAGGGGATTTGCCTCGCCCTCCAGCAGCTGGAAGTGAAAAATGTATCAATCTTGGTTTTCAAGTTACAAAACATCCTTTCCTAATTGAAAATAATGAATACCACAGAATAATACGTTTGTTGAATCGCGAACAACAAACAATTGTAAAGGACATTGCTCTTAAAAAACGCTTGAACATGAACAGTCATGTGCACGTGTTCCTTACAGGCGGAGCAGGAACAGGCAAGACATTCACAACGAAAGCATTGTTCCAAATGCTTATACAAATATATGATTCAAACAATTCCTATGATCGTATGAAACCAAAGGGCCTAATACTTGCATACACAGGAAAAACTGCATACAATGTTGGTGGAACAATAGTCCACTCTGCATTTTTAATGCCTTTTAACAAGTCATAGTTTCTTCCACTTAGCAAGGAAATGTTGGATACATTGTCTAAGCTTTATGAGGAACTCCAACTTGTCTTTATAGATGAAGCATCTTTGATTGG
>SNQJ01S0148452.1:37205-60776 GCA_010110895.2 Picea sitchensis | reverse complement strand
CCTTGGGAGCATCCCCTGCTTGAGGGTTTTGGTCTACCCAATAGGGCTTTTATGACATCCCTCCCATACCTAACATCATCAATTGTATAGGGTCTTGGATCATTTGTTTGATTTGATGAGGTAGTTTTTATGCACATGTTCAAGTGCCTTGTTTATTAGATGTGGTTTTCACTTGCCATGATATTTTGACTTGAGATCCTTGGAGGGCGTGCCTATTTATTTTGCAGGACCTTGTCTAGTGGACATTTTTGGAGGAACAATCCTAACTTGGGCTTCCATGGGGATTGAAGCCCATAGTTTGGATGCCAAGGTCCCACATTCCAGATCATGATGAATTTCCTTTGGAGTCTTATAAGACACCTTAGAATACATGACCTAGTCCTCACATCCCAAATGACTTGTCTAGGAGGGTAAAACCATCATTTCTTGAGGATTGACGCCACCTAGGGATAGGGTTTGATGTGATGGAGTTGTTGTGCATTGACACTTGGCATGATTTTACCGTAGGAGACATGGATTGACCATGGCACATGAAGAGAAGGCTCTAGGAGCCCCAATGACCTCCACTTTCTTCTTCAAGACTTGCTCCAAATGTCAAAACGTCCCCTAAAGGGGTGACATCATCTTGATTTAAGGTTTCTAATGTGCAAACATGAAAATTAAATAATATTATTTGTGTAAAGGGGTAAGATAAGGGTTTTTGACCCCTTATATTATGTTTTACCCTAATTAAGTGGAAAAGATATGTTTTAGACATTTTGTATAAATAGATATCATGTGAATCTCATTTCATAACATAACTCTTCCATTGTGAGAAGTACTTGGATGGAATTTGTGCCTTCCTTGGGAAAACTTCTCTTTATTGTGCTCTTTTATCTTGGTTTGTTTATGTTATTGGTGGAATAATTAGTGTGCTACCCTTCTTGGAGGTTTTCTTTGGCATGTGTGGTGAATTTATCTTGGTAACGAGAGGTTTATCTTGTCATTTCTTGAGGTAGGTAAGGATTTATCTTGTTGATGCTTCATTTATTAGTCACAAGTGTGATTTGTTAGATTTATTGGGGAGTATAAGGATATACAACCCCACCATTTATCTATCATTTTTGTTTATAAGTTATTTGTTTCACAAGGTTTTACTAGGAAAAGTAAAATGGTTTACACCCCCCTAGTATCTCCTAGCTTAACATTTGATTGCCTTGGGGAGTAAGAGGGTTTACACTCCCAATGATATAGAATTTTTTATCTCTTTATTTACTTGACTCCATAACCAAATAGCTAAAGGCACTAGTATAATTGCATTGGAAAATAAAATATTGCATTGGTTAACGTGAAATTTTATGATTTGAAGGTTGTCTAAGTTGGATTCAATTCTTTGCTCTATAAGCTTTATTGAGCCACTATGGTGTCATATTTACTCAAGTAATTCCCGATTTTGTTATAAAAATTTATCTACAACCATTAGGGCTGCAAAAACCCTAATCAAAATTCTCAAATAACTCTTAAATCAACCATTAAAAGTTTCCTAAAGTTTGACGACATAAACTACTAGGCCTAGCACAATTTTGGTAGATTTTGGGGAAGTTTTAGTGGCTGATTTTCTTGTTGTAGTAACTTGATTGTTACATCCATAATGTTGAATAATAACTCTGCAATATTGGTTTTGTAACAACCTTGTTTCTTTGCTAAAGTCTAATGCTATCTTACTTGAAGTGATCTAGTTGTTTCTACTTTATCTCTTTCTCTTTCAGCTAGAATTTTAGCAACTCATTTGCAACACTAATTATATTTTACATTGCTGATATACACCACTACTAACTTCTGCAATTAGGGACAAAAATCTTAACTTACTTGTCCATCATATATTTGGGCTTGTATCTTTGTTTTCCTTGTGTCTCGGGCAGGTACAAATCAACATCAGAAAGGTCTACTATTTCTTGGAAACCTTGGATATCATCAAGACCTTATTCAATCCCTTATACACACATAACAATTTCACCTATAGGGGATGCCATTCATACATCACATTTTCCATCTCATTTCAGCTTAGGGTCACTGGGATTCCTCCCTTGAGGTGATTCTATCATCTCTAAAGTGAAGGGAATACCTGCCTATGGTTACAATGGGTAGGTGTTCTCAAAGTTGTCGCCATTTGGTGGTTGGGTTAGGATTTGACCAACCTACAACTTATCCGATAACGTGACCTATCCTGTTGGATTTATCTCTTCACCCTGATCATTATGGTACATATCACTTCTAAGAAAAAAACATTATGTGGACTCCCCACCCTTCCTGACACCCTTATTTGACACATATCCCATTGCATTCCTCCTTTCACCCTAATCATCATCATATATATCATTTCTACATATTTTTTTCATGGACCCAATCCCCCTCCCTAACACCTCTCATTCCCAAATGGCCACCACCCACAACCAAGAACTACTTGAACTGGAAGAATAATCCAAGTAGACAAGGAGAACATCCAGAGATTGACTTCTGAAATTGCTTCCACCAATTCCAAAGTAGCAACCTTCGAGGCCAAATTTACGGATGAATTTGGAGAAGTTAACGGTGAATTTCCTTCCCTCACCACCACTCTCAACCAATGGTTAAAACAGTCCCATGGCTCTCCCTCCTCTAAAAAACCCTCACACAATTAAGGTGAGTATTCTTCCCATAATATGACCTTTCATTCCAACCCCCTTCATCGTGACCCCCATCTTCCTAGAGTTGAGGTGAACAAATTTGATGGCTCAAATCACACAGGCTGGGTCACTAAAATGGAACATTATTTCTCCTTACATGGCATTACTGATGAGTTGGGAAAACTTCATTATGATGTCCACTATTTGGATCATGAACTCTATCAATGGTTGAAATGGCGTAGAAATACATGCCAAGGGTACACTTCTTGGACACAGTTTGTTGTAGAGATTTATGAACACTTTGACACTGACAACCACTATCTATGCCATTTTACCAAGTTGAAACAATCTGGCACACTGGAAGACTTTATATCTTCCTTTGAGCACTTGGATTTTCGAACATAGGTCATTTGAGATGCCTTCTTCAGGGAATTCTTTAGCAGTGGCCTCAAGGATGAAATTTGTGCCTAGGTCTTAATGGCTCACCCTCAAACTTGGTTGGAAGATACTCAACGAGCCAAGGAATCCCAAAAAATTGTATTCGCCCAAAACTGAAAACCCTACTTCATTCCTCACACTTGACCCACCAAACCTACCCATCCTAGAACTCCTCTAAATATCTAGAAATTAACTTGGGCATAAATAATTGAACGCCAACTCAAGCGTCTTTTTTATAATTGCGATGAAAATTATTTTACGGGGAACAAGTGTAAGGAACATAAACTTTTAATGGTCATTGATTAGGATGTTGCCAAGGAGGAGGCTGAAGTTTCCCCAGTGGAAGACATACCCCCAATCGATGCTCCTAGTCCACCCTTTGATCCACCAAAAGTTGAACAATTGATTTCGTTGCATGCCCTCACTAGATTCTCTGCTCCCCAAACCCTCAAGCTCATTGGATACATTAAGCACAGGAAGGTCACCATCCTCATTCATAGTGGCAACACCCATAATTTTATTCATCGTCACTTTTCCCATGAAATCAATTTCTATATCTGTGTTGTCAACAATTTTCAAATCATGATTTCCAATGGTGGTTCCATGGAATGTGGAGGGTGTTGTGAAAATGTGTGCCTACAAATTGGTCAGTACCACCTGAAATCTCATATATTTTCTATCAACATGGGTGGTTGTGACATTGTTTTTAGTGATAAATGGTTAAGCACTCATGGATTTTAAGGAATTAAATATGAAATTCCAAGAGGAGGGACAATGATATAGGTTCCAAGTCATCACAACAGGCTCCCCAGAGATCATCAATTCCCATCGAATGGAAAATCTCCTCAAAAAAGGTCATTCAATAATTATTTCCCAACTCCATTCCATTCAAGCAGTCGAGATACCCTTTGTGCATCCTGACCTCTAATATATCCTCTCCAAACACCAAATCATTTTTTCTACTCCCCATGGATTTCCCCCTTCCTATGTTATTCATGATCATTCCATTCCTTTATTACCAGATAGCCTTCCTCCCAATGTTCACTCTTATTGTCATCCCTTTTCCCAAGATAATGAAATTGAGAAAATTGTTCAAGAATTGCTCGAAGCAGGTGTTATCCGTCCTAGTACCATCTCCTATTCCTCTCTTGTGGTGATGGTACTCAATAAATAAGTCACATGGTGCATGTTCCTCGACTTACGCACCCTCAACAAACTCACCATCCATGACAATTTTCCCATTCCTGTCATTAATAACCTTTTGGATGATTTGAACAGTGTTTAGTACTTTACTAAACTTGATCTCCATTGTTGCTACCACTAGATATGTATGAAAGAGGAAGACATTCCCATGACTTCCTTTAAAACTTATGAGGGTCACTATGAGTTATTGGCCATGCCCTTTGGCCTATGTAATGATCCCTCCACTTTCCAAAGTCTCATGAATCATGTCTTTCATCCGTTCCTTCTTCATTTTGTCTTAATTTTCTTTGATGATATTATCATCTATAATAAACCTTGGGAAGCCTATATTGCCCATGTGGATCAAGTTCTCCATCTCCTCTCTCAACACAAACTTTTTCTCAAACAGTATAAATGTGCCTTTGAAGCATCTGAAGTGGAGTACCTAGGTCATATTGTCAATAAGGATGGCATATAGGTGGATCCTAAGAAAATTGAAGCTATGAAGGATTGGCATCTCCCTAAAAATATTAAAATATTACGTGGTTTTCTGAGTTTAACAAGGTATCATTGCAATTTTATTCATAATTATGGTGAAATTGATGCACCTCTCATTTCTCTCCTTAAAAAGAATGTGTTCACTTGGACTCCAACTGCTGATCAATTCTTCCACGTAACTAAAGAGGCTATGTGCACGACTCCAGTCATGGCTCTTCCCAACTTCACAAATAATTTTGTCCTAGAATGTGATGCTCAAGGGAAAGGAATTGGGTCGGTCCTCATGTAATATGGTAGGCCTTTGGCCTTCACTAGTATACAGATTTAGGAGAGACATTTGGCCCAATCAATCTATGAAAAGGAAATGTTGGCTATTATACATGCAGTGGATCTCTTACGTCTTTATCTCCTGGGGAAACAATTCCAAATAAAAAATGATCATCAGAGCCTTGATTATTTTCTAGAACAACGAATTTCATCCACATATCAACAAAAATGGGTGACCAAGCTATTTGGATATGATTATGAGATAGTTTAAAAGAAGGGAAAATAAAATGTGTTTGTTGAATCTCTTTCCATGAAGTATGAATAAGAAGGGTCCCTCTTTTCCCTCTCCTTCATTGTACTAGAATGGCTCCAAGATGTTCGTCAAGAATGGATATAAGACCCAAAACTCTCCGGCATGATCCAACAATTTCTATGCCATTCTCCAACTTCTCGAGGGTACTCTTGGCATAATGAAGATCTTGACTACAAAGTTCATATGTATTTAAGAAAACAGTCACAACTTAAATCCATTGTGCGTGTTGAGCTTTGTGCTTCACTCATAACTGGACATTAAGGGTTTACCAAAACCTATGAAAGGGTCAAACATTCTTTTTTCTGGGATGGTATGAAATAGAACGTCCACACATTTGTGGTTGAATGTGATGTTTTTTAACACAACAAGGGAGAAATAGTCAAAGCCCCAAGCACACTCCAACTGATTTTGATTCCCCGTGCTATTTGGAGGGATATTTCTATGGATTTCATTGTTGTCTTACCTAAATAGGGAAACAATTCAGTCATCATGGTGGTAGTTGATAATCTTTCCAAATATGCTCTTCAAAACCAATTCGCCACATCCACAATGACTCAAATTTTCATGGATAATATATTCAAACTTCATGGCATGCCTCATTCTATTGTCTCTGACATAGATCCAACTTTCACCAGTAATTTGTTGCAAGAATTGTTTAGGCTCCAAGGAACCCAATTGCACCTCATCATCGCCTATCATCCCCATACTGATGGACAAACTGAAGTTATCAACAAGTGTTTGGAAATATATCTACGGTGTTTTTCATCTAACAAAAAAAATCAGTGGGATTAGTGGTTACCCCTAGCTAAGTGGTGGTACAACACCTCTTACCATACAACTACTTGCATGGATCCTTTTGAAGTAGTCTATGGATAAAAGCCACAGTTGGTTCTCTAATACATGCCAAGTGTCTCAAAGGTTTGGGAGGTTGAAAAACATATTATATTCCAAGAGAACATTATTCGTACCCTTAAAGAAAATTTTTTCATGGCTCATAATCGCATGACGCAACGAGTAGATCAAGGTCATTCTAAACATCAATTTTCTTAAGGGTACTAGGTGTTTATTCGTTTGCAACTTTATAAGCAGATTTCACTCAAAATTGAACATTTTCATAAATTTGCTCCCAAATTTTATGGTTCGTGTACCGTTATCAAGTGAGTGGGGCCTATGGCCTGCCAGTTAGATATGCCCATTCATTCTAAGATCCATCCTATTTTTAATGTTTTGTGCTTAAAGAAAGTGATTGGAACTAAGTGCCAAACTCAAACTAGTCTCCCTAAGTTGGATTAAGAAGGTTGAATTTGGTTGCAACCACAAGCAGTCTTGTAATGGAGAGTGCATCGCTTCCATCATCACATAATCAAGGAAGTTTTATTTCAGTGGAAATATACAACTCCAGAAGATGTCACCTCGGATCCGACCACCTTTCTATAACAATTTCCTCATCTGAAGCCTCGAGGACAAGGTTGTTCTTCAAGGGGGAGGGCATATTAAGGAGTTAACCTTGCTAACCCCTCACATAGATAGAAAAATAAATTTTCCATGTAATAGAGGTTGACAGTAGTTAATAAGGCCTATTTAATAGATGTGAACAAGTCAATGTAAGAAGACCTCATAGAATCTTCCGCTTCTAGAAAGATCTTCCTCTAGAATGTTCTTTATATAGAAGTAGTATAAATAAGAGTAGGAGGCATGAGAAACCTTTGTCTTGAGAATTATTTTAATAGAGCGTTGTTGTATTGGAGGTTTCCTTCTCGAAGAGGTAAGTGAACATTTCTTCCTATCAATAAAGGTTGGTGTTGTGGTTCTCTATATTTTGTTGTTCCGCTATTATTTTCTACAATATTTCTGGTTTTTTTTCTATTATACCAGATTTGGTACCTAACAGATTGAAAGTAGGGTGCTCCTGTTGAAATGTATAATTTACTCATGCCTTCACAAGATTCTCCTAAATTCCATGTTGTCTCTGTTGTCCATGTTGGTCGCCTCATTATACCAAGACAAATGAAAAATGACCAGACAAGAGGAATTATTTTGGCCCAATTGAGAAAAAGTGAAGTCCTTTAAATACTTGTTTTCTAATTTTGGCCTAGAAATAGAGTCGATGCCAAGAACATAATTTCCTTCATGGAAATATTCAACACTATAATAACCATAGATGAGTGAAAAAAGAGAGTGATCCCAAGTTAAAGGTAAACATAAATTAAACCTCAATAAAATTCCTTGGATCAATGAAGAGTGAAAATTATCACTAGAAATAAAACTTCCAAATGTAACTGACCTCCTACTCATTGATCCCCAATTTCTAGACTTATAACAATTTACTAGCCTAAAATGAACCCCAGGTGCCACACTAGTTGTGTCAAGACTCTCAAGTGCCATAGGTCTAGGAGGTTGCAAATATAGTAATGAATCGAAAGAAACAACCAAATGAAGATTGAATTTTAAGGAGATACCACTATAAAAACTAACACAACTAGTGTTGGGTACTAATCCTTCCTCTAGAACCAATTCCATATAAACAATTATACTAAGAAAAAAAACATATAAAAAACTGACAAAAAACCCAATAACTAAATTCACACATACCAGAAGATCATTCCCCATCATATTTAGATCACAAAGGTGCCCAGTTCATATACCTATTTTCTACATAATCCCTCAACGACTAAGAATTAACACCCGAATCTCTTCGTTACTTGGACTGGGGATTAATTCTCACATGCTTGGAGTACTAGGATATTTCCTCTGAGCTCCCATTTAAAAAAAGAGTTAATAATGCTTTGATTGTTGGTTCGTGTGGTAATAATTGTTAGTGGATAAAGGTGCCAATCCATAGGGGATTCGTGAGGGGATGAAACGATTGTCAAGACCCCTATTTTTCAAAATAAATCCTAGGTCTAATTATGTGGATTTGTTATCCCATTGGTCGACAACAAAATTGAGGCATATTTTGAAGTGGAAGAAAGAAATTCCAGTGGAAGAGGTTGCCTTATTTTTGGTTCTTTCCATAATAGTCGCTAGATTTAATAATCACCATAGAGTCCCCAATGACCTTCAAAGAAACGATCTTCTTTTCACTGGCTATGAGGATGCCTCATAATAAAGCATAATCCTCCACTTGATCGTTAGTGGCTTGAACCAGGCCCATGCAAATGTAGCTACAATATTTCCTTCAGGATCATAGAAAATCCCCCCCAAACCTACCACCCTTAGGTTTCTCTTTGAGGCCTTATCGAAAAACAAGATGTAATATTTTTGGTCCATTCTCTAGTCCATGAATTCCTTAGCATCTAGCCAAATTTTTTAGTGGGATTTTCTTGGATTCTTAGAAATAGGGAAATTTGGAGGATCTTAGTGTATCCAAAATTTTCTCAACCATGCATATTCATCCCTCTCCAATTCCTATTGTTTCATCTTGATTCTACGAGACATGTAATCCACAAGGAATGATTTATCCAGTGGTTGTCGATGCTAGTTTGTCCTTTTTTTGGTTGAACACTGCATTGTTCTTGGCAAGACAAACCTTCCAGAAAATATATTTGGGAAGAGCATTCCAAATTCTCTTCAAGGATATTTTGTATTGAGGTGATCCCTATATGCATTGATCCATAAGAAGATTGAATATCTTTCCATGTGTGAGGTTTTCTGACATGACGATTAATTCCAGTATAAATAGAGATCCAAGCTTCCTTGGTGTAGAAAAAATCAAAAATAGTTGTTGGATAGTTTCTCAATGAAGTAGTATAATGCGCATCTAGGGGAACCTTGGATTCCTATATTTTGTAGATTGTCTAATGTAAGGAGATTTCCATGCACCATGATCCAATAGAAAATATTAATCTTAGGAATCCAATGATTGTGCCAAAGACATTTTCATACCGGGGATTGTTGATGAAGATGAAGGGATTAAATATGGGCTAAGTATACATTTTTAAAATTGTTCTTTACATCACCCTAACCTATGTGTTCCTTTAATTTAATTTCGCAAGGAACACATCCACTTAGAGCATTAGTAATCTTTGACACCAAATAGCGAAGGTGAGGAGGAGGGTCCCCTGTATTTAAGTCTAGTTGGTGAGACAAGTTTTCCAACTAGTTTGAGATATCATTTAATGTTTTGGTTCTCTCCATCCATCCATAAACTTAAAGGGCACATTTATGTGTTGTGTGAAAGGACACTCCCCCCGTGATGTTTTCCTTCCATGTTGAAATTTTATTTTCATTACCTAAAACCCCACTGAGCTTGGATTGGATTAGAGGAGATACCAATATTATTAGTCTTCAAATGTGTGATCCTTTTTTGTTTTCCACTATTCTTTCTATACATCTCTTCCTACTTGCTTGGATATATGTTTTCCAAATAATTTTCTTCCACCAATCAATTTTGATAGTTATTAATTTGCATATCATATTGGCTCCCATTGTTATATTCATGAGTGTTGGATCCTTTATCCTCAATCCTCCTATGTTTTATGGGGCTCTAACAATATTCCAATTTATACGGGGGTTTTTGTTGTTGTTAGACTTCCCCCTTATGATAAAAACTTTCTTATC
Organism: Picea sitchensis; assembly: GCA_010110895.2. Classification (NCBI taxonomy): domain Eukaryota; kingdom Viridiplantae; phylum Streptophyta; class Pinopsida; order Pinales; family Pinaceae; genus Picea; species Picea sitchensis. The sequence continues at coordinate 50,873 of SNQJ01S0148452.1, read as the reverse complement.
TCCCTGCTATTTTCTACATAACTCCCATGGGACACCATAACTGAACATTGAAAGAGAGGGAATGTCGAGAGAACCAAATTTATTAAAATCAATCCATTAGTTGGGGTTAATCACTATGATCCCATAGAGTAATTGTTTTATTAATTTTATCAAAGAAACTCCATAAATCTTGAGATGAATAATTTTGCATTGTAATGGGCATACCTAGGTATTTAAAGGAGGTCCATCTTTCCAAGAAAGGGAATTACAAAATTATATAGATGGTTTGGATATATTGATGTTTACATTAGATCTTAAAACTTGACTTTTATCATGATTTACCATCCCTCCTAAGACACAAATGAAAATCTCAAACTCCTTTTTTATTATGGGTGTTATTATAGTTAAATCTCCTCCTAGGAGAAGGGTGTCACTTTCAAAGTGGGAGTGATTCAAACTCTTAGTTACCCACACAATTTTGATTCTATAAAGGTTCCCAATAATTATTGATACCTCTACTTTTCAACTTAAGGATTCAACCATGATGAGGTACAAAATTGGAGACATGGGTTAGCCTTGTCTCGAGCCATGACTTCCCCTAGAATAAAGGGGAAGGTAGACCATTGACTAGGGGTGTAATCCAAGGGGCATTGATACAACATGAGGTTCATCCAATGAAAGAAGGGATGAACCCAAATTTATTCAACAACATTGTTTTCAGTCTCATGGCTATAATTTTTGTCATTGTTTTATAAGATGAATTGCAAAGAGAAATGGGTTGAAAGGTGGAAAAGGAATATGAATTCATCTCTTTTGAAATTAGGGTGAGAAATGAGGAGTTTGTATTACCTCCAACATTTCTAGTCTTTTGCACACATTGCAACATTCTTTTTAGGTATGTCTTAATTAGACTCTAATAAGTTATGTAAAAGGAAATTGAGAACTCGTCAAGCCCAAAGGACTTGTTGGGTTCTAAATCCCAAATTTCTTTCAATATCTCCTCCTTCTATATGGGTTTAATCAATTCAAAGTTATTCTCCTTTGTGATAATAAAATGGATATTTTCCAACATTATCGCTACCTCATCGGGATATGTTTTTCCTTCTTCTGTGAAAAGGTTGCCAAAGTGAGACCATGCTACTTTCTTTAACTCTAAAAATTCTCAAATTTTAGTGCCATATTCTTGATAAATTTCTTTGACATTATTCCAAGCGACTCAAACTTTGGCTTGCTTATGAAGGAAGGTCATGTTCCAATTTATTTCCTTTAGCCAAGGTCTCTTTGACTTTAGTCTCCAAGTATCTTCCTCGTTTCTAATAACTTTCTACAATTTTTGTTGGATCTCTATTTCAATCAACCATATTTTGGCGGTGACCTCTTCATTTTTTATTATTTTTGGATAGGTTTTCTCAAGATAGGATCTTAACATCTCTATCTTAGTTGTCGGGGAAAAATAAGAGGATCGAGCCCACTCTTTTAGAGAAAATTTGACCAATTTATATTTTTGTTCCCATATAAAAATGGGTGCACCTGTAATCCAATTTCTCCGGGTTGCAATGATTATCTTCAATGCTTCCTTATCCACTGAAAAAATCAAATTGTATCTGAATGGAAAAGGCCCATAATCTAGAGTGTCTTGGAATTGGGTAACAATAGGTTTGTGGTTAGAAACTATTGAAGCTAAAATCCTGGATTTGAATGTGTAATCTTAAAGGGGGAAGTCACTTTGCACTAACAATATATATTGTCTAGATGCCATGTGATCTGGCCTGATCCTATAAATTGTACTAGTGTATTTCTCTCTTACTAGCTTGACATCTACCATGTCCCAATCATTTATCAGGTCTTCCACCTTTTCTTTGAACGGGTCCCTGACAATGTTACCCCCTCTTTTCTCTTTGTTATGCAAAAAAATAGTGAATTCCCATGTTAATATGTTATTTCTAACATGTTATGAATCTTTTAGATCTAGAAGTGACTTGCAACATATTTCTTTTTCCGTGTGAGATACAGGCTTACATAAATTGAAGATATTAAATTTCTTACTAGAGTGACGATGAATGAGGCTTGTTAAAATCCAGTTTTGGGATGGAAGAAAGAGCTCTAGTTGTCAATCTTGTGTATTCCATAGCATGCATAGTCCTCATGGTGCTCCTCTTGAACTAAATACTACCCCATCATTTAAACATTGTTGGTTGGTTATGATTTGCTGCTTTTCTTTCTTGACCATCAGAGTTATTGACCCAAGGTTCATGTCATTCGGGTTTCCAACCAAGCCTCCAAAACTATCGGCCCTCCTGGTAAACCATAAGGAAACACAGTACACAGAATGCACTGCGTAGTCTCACCCGAGATAACTTTAAATGGGTGGTTGTAAGAATCAGGTGTTTACAGCCCAGGATTGAGTATGAGATAGGGGTTTATTAACCAGAGCCATGTACTATGAATTGTGGGTGTAATATACTTATTCTTCATGGGTTCATATCTACAGTTCACAGTTTATTACCCAAACAACATAATCGTATTCCATAATAATGTATTAACACATTCATCAAGCATAACAATTAACTGCTGAAAGAAAGTAAAAATATGCATGCATTCCTCACATTACATCAATATTACCATGGTTCACCCCTCCTGGGATACGTCCACAAAGATTTGTCTCTTGGCTCTTTTATTATGTTAGTTCTGCATTTCCGCCACCATGCGCTTACAATTCTCCTCAGAACGGTTCAGATCTGTATGAGGCAAACTAGATCGCACTAGGTTCCACAACCTGTGATCTAATCCTCATATCTACCTTCTCTCTTCTATTCTTAGCTCAACATCTTACACAAATAATACATAACAGTATACAGTAAACTTACTACAAACAACACCCACCTTTATATGATACCTGTGTATTTATATTTATATCTATCGACCTCTTCATCCATTTACAGTGTGTTACCAAAACCCTAGCCCTACTAAAGTTAGGTCTTCCTCCCATGCACATGTTGTTCTTCCTCCAACTGTCGCTTTCCTTGTGCACACTTTCTTGCATGCGCGCGGGCTGTTCTTTCTCCAGCTTTTACTTTAGTTTTTGCACACTTTCTTTCCCACGACCATCCTTCTTTCCACTTTGGCTTGGTGCCAAAAGGCCCCCAACACTAACATGTGACTCGTCCTGAGTCACCTAATATTTGTGAGCTTCCTCGATCTCTTTGGTGATCGTCTGGAACTTTTCCTGTAGCTATGCTACTTTTGTTAGTGCCTTCGCGGTCTTCTCCTTGATGGTATCTACTACCTGAGCTGCCACCTCATCACTCAACAATCCTACACATTCTATCTAGTTCTGTGCTATATTTGTTCTATCTCCTTCTACCTGTGCGAGTACTTCTGTTACCCATTCCTACAACAATTCTATTTGATCCTGATGCTCCTGTTTCTGTGTTTGCGCAGTGATAAGTTATGCCTACATCTTCTTCATCTCTTGCGTCCCTTTGAATCGTTCTGGGATTGGTATGGTCTTCTGCCTCTATTTTATTTCTTGGATCGCTGCATTGATCCTTTCCTCTTCCTTGTCCCGTTGTTGGACCTATGGATCCTCCTACAACCTTGTCCAAAGTTGCGTTGCTTTATCGAACAAGTCAACTGTCATGCTAACCTGCTTCTCTATTTCCTACAGCTGCGTTGTTTCTTCATGCTTCCTTTGATTCTTCATTGCTAGTGAAGTTGTTGGTGTGAGTTGTTCTCAGAGATTATCGATCTCCTTCTGATATTGATTAGTTTCCTACGCAATCTGGTCGATCTGTTCTACTGTTGGGAGTTCATTTCCTTGCACAGTACTTGGAAGTTTCCCAAAAAATTCTCCCACTCTTTTTTCCAGTTCATGTCTACGTTCTTTCTCCTCCTGAGTTTCGTATTTGGCTTGCTCACACACTTTTTCCAGTGCTTCCCACTTCTTTGTTGCTTGTTGTAGCTCGACTAAGTTTTTATGTGCCTGAGACTAGATCTCATGGTCGACACTAACCTGCAATTTGTGTAGTGCCCTTGATGGCATCCACGTCAAGACCAATTGGAAGTGGTCTAGGTCCTTCAATGGTGTCTGTCCCACGATTTCATCCATACACAACATGCTAGGTTTGATGTAGATCGTGGCATTTGCATGTGGCATTGAGAGGACTGGGTATCATTATTATACCTCCACTCTTTCTTTGGTCTATATTTTCGATGGTTCTATGCCTCTGCTACTGCTTGCGATATGGAATTCCCCGAGTTTCTTGAGGAACTGTCCCATTTCTGCTAGTTGTTTTTGCAGTTTATCCCTGTGGTGTGTTGCGTGATCAAAATCTTTTGCTAGGAAATCCTATACCATTCTGGCGATCATCTCCCCATCGTCTTTCGTGATCATATAGTCCAGTGATGCTCGTTGCACCTTTGATTTCTTACGTGCGCTTGTTGCCTACACAACTGGTCTCTTAGTTCCCCCTAGTTCCTGTGTGATGGGATTTGGGTTGGTCTCCTATGCTCCCTCATCCTGTTTATGTTGTCCATTGGTCGGTTGTGTAGTCTCTTTCTTCCCCTTCTGGGTCCCTATCTACTTTGACCCGTCATTTTCCCGAGTCAGCTTGTTTTGGCCCGTCCTTGGTTTCTTGGGCATTGGGATTTTTGGAGGCTGTGTTTTTTCCTGATTTATTGTCTCCAGTTGGCACGTTTAATGTGATGTCCCATCCGTCCTTACCGTGCTTTAATTTTTCCTTATGCTCTCCTATTGGTCTGCTTTCGTCGACTTTCCTTTTCCCACTTGTTTCCATTTTGATACGACCATTGTTCTTGCCTTTGTTGGATTCATGTTTCAAATGGTATGTGACCTTTCTATCTCTGGCGTGCTGCGCTCTTTTTATTCTTGTTTCCTTTTTGTTCTTTTTTTCATTTTTTTTTTACTGTGCGGTTTGTGGTCGACTGTCCTTTTACAGCTTTAGTTGGATCCCATTGATCATTCCTTTGAGGTCTGTGCCTGTTAAATCTCTTAACTATATATCTCCTCTGTCTGTTATAGATTTTACCTCATATGGTCCTAGCCAATGCATTCTCATCTTCCACAGGTGCTGAAATGATTTGATATATCGTAAAGAAATACTAGATCTGATTCCTTAAACATTTTCTTCTTGATGTGTCGATCGTGCCAAGATTTATCTCTTGCTTTATGTACTTGTTGATGGAATCCTGCCAGGATTTGGTCTTCCTCCATTGACAGTAACTGATTTAGTCTTTCCTATACTGCGCCTAGTTCTGTCATTTGTGTGATAGCTGCTACGCGTAAACTGGGCATTAAGAATTCTAATGGCACTATTGATTCTTGGCCATAGACTAGTTTGAATGGTGTGTTCCCTGTCAACTTTTTTCATGTAGTCCTATATGCCCATAATACTGTTGGTACTTTGAGGTCCCATTCATCTTTGTTAACATTACAAATCTTTGTCAGTGCGTTCTCCATAATTTTGTTGAATGATTCTATTGTGCCATTTGCCTGTGGATGATACGGTGTGATTTTCTGGTGATGAACCTCAAACTCTTCAAGCATCGCATGGATGGTTCTATTTATGAAGTCCATGCCTTGTTCACTCATAAAAACTCATGGGCACCCAAATCTAGTGATTACTTGTTCAATCAGAAAGTGTGCAACTGTCTCTACGCTGCAATCATTTACTGGGGTGGTTTTCGCCCATCTTGTCAGGTACTTTGTCGCAGGGATAATGTATCTTTCCCCTGTCCTTTTGGTTGGTGGGTTAATTGGTCCCACAAAATCTATTTCCCATTTGTTGAATGCATGTAATGTTACTTGTGTTCGTAGTGGCATCTCATCCCTTTTGTTGGGTTTGCCTACCCTTTCACAAACATCACATCGCTGACAATACTCTTTCAAGTCTCTGTGGATCGTTGGCCACCATAGTCCTGCACCTAGTACCTTCTGCGTGGTATCTATTCCTGCATAATTCCCTCCTGCCATTCCCTCATGGGATTTTGCTAAATTTATTGGTCGTTCGTGGTCTAATACGCACCTTCGTAAAATGCTATTGGCTCCCATCTTGTATAGATGTCTTGCGATCGGTTGATATTCGGCTGCGTGGATTACCAGGTTCTTCTTCTGTGCGATGGTAGATTATTGTGTCGCAGTACCTATACACAAGTACTGGATGATCTCTGCGAAGTAGTCATCGACAATCTGTACTGAGAATAACTGTGCATTCGAAAAGTTGTCTTCTAGGTTCGTCAGTTCTTCTCCATTTGGGACCCTTGATAGGTGGTCCGGTCTTTCATTTAGATTTCCTGGTTTAACTATTACTTCAAATTCAAATTATTGAAATAACAATTACCATCGATAGATTATCCCCCCAAACACTTTCTTATTAACTAGGTATTTCAGGGCTGAGTTATCTGTAAACATGTTAAAGTGTTTCCCCAATAGGTAATGTCTGAACTTCTGCAATGCATAGACCATGGCTAGGCCTTCTATTTCTGTCGTGTTATAATTCTTTTCTGAGTCTGATAATTTCCTGCTTGCGAACACTATCGGGTGATCCAAGTTTCCTGCTCCTGGTTGCGCTAGGATAGCTCCAAGTGCTATCGCTGATGCATCTACATGCACATGGAATGTATTTTCCTAGTCTGGAAATACTAATATTGATGCAGTAACCATCTTATCCTTCAGAGTATCATGACTGTGTTGACACTCGTCGTTCCATTGATACTTGGTATCCTTCCTTAACAAATCTTCCATTGGTGCTGTGATTTGCGCATATCCTTTGATGAATTTCTTGTAGTATCCTGTGTGTCCTAGCATTGCTCTTAGCTGGAGGATTGTTTTTGGTGATGGTAAGTTAACAATGACTTCAATCTTTGTCAGATCCACTAGAAATCCTTGTTTACATACTATATGGCCCAATAGTATCCCAAACGGTGCTCCAAATATGCATTTCTTGATATTCAGTGATATTTGGCATTGTCTACATCTCTCTAGCATTAGTCGTAAAACTTCCACATGGTGTTTTAATAGACTATAAACTGTCCANACTATATGGCCCAATAGTATCCCAAACGGTGCTCCAAATATGCATTTCTTGATATTCAGTGATATTTGGCATTGTCTACATCTCTCTAGCATTAGTCGTAAAACTTCCACATGGTGTTTTAATAGACTATAAACTGTCCAATCATCCAGGTATACTTCGAGAAAATGGTGGATGAACTCCTTAAATGTTGCGATGACCACTCTAGAGAATATTGTGGGTGCATTCTTCAGACCAAACGATATGACTGTGTATTGATAAGATCCCCATTCCATTGTAAACGTGGTCTTGTGTCTATCCTCCTGTGCTATCTTAATCTGATGGTAGCATGAGAATCGATCAGTGAATGAGTAAGCTTCGTGGCCTCCCACATTCTCTAACACTTCATCCATGAATGGTGTAGGGAATGGGTCATGTAGGCATGCATCGTTCAACTTCCTCAAGTCGACGCATATCTTGATCCCTCTTCCTTGTTTCTTGTCTTGTACTACCATTGGGATTATCCATTCTGATTCCTCGACTGGTTCTATGATGCCGGCTTCGAGCATCCTGTCGATCCCATCTTTAAATTTCTGTTTGTATATGGGGTTCAGTCTATAGGGTCGTTGTTTGATAGGTCTCATGTTAGATCTGAGTGGTATTTTCATTTCTCCTAATTCTCCGACTATACACTTCATCTCTATAAATGTTGTGGGAAAAAGGTTCCTATATTTGCACAACAATTATGTGATTCTTTCTATTTTCTTCTCATCCCAGTAATCTCCAATGCTAGCCATTTTGGGCTGCTCGATGGTCCTGATGTTAACCTTCTTTATCTTGATTGGCACAGAAATAACTTCTGATTCTATGGGTGGTCCTTCCACATTTCTTTCTCCTTCGAGTTCTTCGATTTGAATATCACGCGAGTTATCTTCATCTGGTGCTTACTTCTGTACATGTTAGCATGACAACAATTCCTTGACTGTTTTCTTATTCCATTGTTGTTCTTCTATCATAAATTCTATTTTTGGATCTTTCATGAATATGAATCCTTAGATTCGTTTCAAATCCGCATGTATGTTGAGGTTCTCATGCTCAAATGAGAAAGTGACTGTAAAGTTCTGTTGGAGTGTCGTCCATGTCGTGGTTCCTTTGCGCAATTCATGGTCTGTATACCAGTTCACTGGTATGCCCTCTAAAGTGTGAATGAAGTGACGAGGCCATTCCTCTAGTGGTGTCCTTTTCCATAGCGTTTTACACTCCTCCAAGTGTTCTGCTGGTGTCCCTAGTCCTTCGTATCTCTATTGTTTGTTATATGCCTATTCTGCACCGAACGTTATGCGCAGTAATCACTTGCATTGATACCAGTCTATGATAGTTTCCTTGTGTGTGCCCCACCATCTTGCGGGCGTGGCCTTTAGTGCTAAATCCAATTCTAGTAGCCCCTAGTTCTCTAATACTTCTTCTTCATATTGTGTCAAGAATGTTTCCAAATCACTTAGTCTGTGGAAACTAGGTGGTTCTCTAATTTCTATGCCTACCCACCTTACTGCACGGTCTATTCTTGCACATATTCTCGTGGATACTTCGTGTAGTCTCTACTGCCAATTTTCTAACCCGGTGTCTAAGTCTGTTGCACATGAAGTAATGCTCCACCAACTGAGTACCCCGTCTGTAGTTGGGTTTACTTAATCCTCATTCCAAGAAGTTTTTCTGTACAACTAGTTGATCTCCTCTAAGTCCAGGAAAGTGGGTTCTATGAACCTCCCCCCTTCTGATGGATATAGTGGTGCTATGACCCTGTAGTATCCAGACTCAAATGTCATTTTCCTTGTTTTCAACTTAATTATGGCCTGGTTGTCAAATTCCCAGTCTAGACTAAGTAGTGTCGGGTAAGGTGTTGTTCCATCTACTATTTCGATGACTTCAAAGTCTGATTTAGTGTGCACTCCATCCAGGTCTACTATCACTCCTTTTAGTCTACCTATTGGTAAAACTCTCTGTCGATTTGCTAGTTTTAATTGAACGGTAGAGTATCCCAATGTTGGTTCCCCCATGCATTTCCATGTCGTCTTTGGTAGCACATTCACTTCGAATGATAGGTATAGTATAATATCTCCCATATTGAAATCCCCAATGTTATAATTTAGTCTAAATTCCCTACTTTTTCGTCTTGTTGTGTGTAGGTGATTGATGATTTTTGGTTCTAGATTCTCTTCTGTCTCACTACTACATTTATCTAGTATGTTTTGAAATATTTTCACAGATGAAGGATCACTTAATAATTTTACACATGATCACAAAAAATATTTGATGGTAATTAATTGTCCCTTGGGTTGAATTCTATTGGTATGGTCCAGTGATGGCGCATCTCATATTCTGGAGCTTCCTTGCTTTGTTGTACAATCGACGCTATGTCCTCCTTTTTAAATTCTTGTTCGTCTTCTTTAAAGATCTCCTTTTCCTTTTGCGCGTTGAACTTCTTCTTGGGGTCACTGTTCTTCTTTACCCATTGGTTCTGGGATGGTTCCTGTCGAGCTATGTCATTTCATGTTTTCGTTCCTCCACGAGTGACTATGTTGATGTTTCGTCCATCATCCTATGCTTTGACTGAAATCCACTAAACATTCTGATTGTTCTGGTTCCTCTTTTCCTAAATCTTGACTAGTAAGGTCAGACATTCCTCTGTATTGTGGTCTGATGCACGACAATACATAAAATTTGTTGGTGGCTATGGACATTCTCGTGCATAATGTCCTGGTTGCTGACAATTGTGACATGTGACTGGTCCTCCACCACATTTGAAACCTCCTCTAGCTCGTCCTACTTCTTAGTAGCCTGCTCAATCACCTCTCAATGCATTATACTGTGTTGATTGATTATACTGCATAGTATTGTACTGGGGCTATGCTGGGTTGTACTGCAACTAGACGTTATTGTAGGATTGTTGCACAATATTATAATGTTGTTGCACAGTGTTGTATGGGGATGGGGATTGATTGAATTGTGACATTTCTTGCCCAATCATCATTTTTTCTTGTACCATGTACGTGTTTGATGTTCTTTCCTGCATCAGCTCCATATTTCTACAATATTTGTCTTCGTGGCCTACTGACTTGCAAAAGTTGCAATATGAATTCTTTGGAACTGTTTGGTATTTCTGCATCATTGTGCAGTGATAAGGGTCATGACCCAGTTTCTTGCATATTTCACACCATAATCCTCCCTGTGGTAGCGGGTTTGGCATACCTATTTTCATATATTGCATGAATACTGGGCATTCGTTCTTGTGGTTTCCTTACGTTCTGCATCTGGTGCACCAAACAACTTCTCGTTTGTCCTTGTTCTTATTCTGGTTCAAATGAAATGTTAAATTCTTCAAATCCTCCTTCAGCTCTTCGATAGTTTGGTCCGTCTGTTGGTACTGGTTCTCTTGCAATTGTAAGGCTGCCTGCAGAGCCCCTGCCTGTTTCTAAAACTTCTGTTGTCGTAAAGGATATTTTAAGTGTGGGATTAGTGAGTTGACAAATAGGTGTTGATGCTACATATTGGTCATAAGGTATTTCAACTTTCCTTTTTATCGCTTAAATCTATGATCAATCTCCCATACATATTCTCTTGGTTTCTATCTTATTTCAATCATTTCGTTCATGTACTGATCCTCTGAGCTCAGCTTCTAGAACTCATTTATCAATAGTTTCTTAATTTCATCCAGTGTCCTTGTCATTCTAGGGGCACTTTTCATGTCTAGGCTCAAGTACCAGTCTAGTGCGCGGTCTCTTAGCATGACCACTAGCTGCGTGAGTTTAGTATCTTCATAAGTGATCTGCTTTGCTTCCCAGATTTTTGCACAAATGAACAAATGATTCTCAGGGTCTTCTGTTTCTTCTCCTCGGAACTCTGGTAATCTAATAGTGGGGTTGTTTCCTACCATTCTGAATACTGAACCACTACCTCCTCTGCGCGGGGTAGATACTTGACTAGGGTTGCCCGAATTGGCTCCTCTAGTTATTTCTCCTTGTGTAGATGTACTTCCTATTGTTTGACTTCCTTTAAACTTCGGTTGTCTAAATGATGGTGTTCTCTTTGGTGTATTGGTCGCACATGGGTTTGTGGGTTCCACATTGACATTAATATGGATAGGATGGTTGCCTTCTCCTCTCATTCTTGGGCCTCCCTTCTTCCTCTCGTATGTGTCACGTAGGATTTTCTCAAATATGCTCCACATCCTAGAGATCCTCTACCTCTTCTTCATCGCTCGCCAAGCCCTCCCTCGCGGCTATGAATATCTTCTTGGTATTCACCTTGTATTGGTAGGGTACTCCGCTACGCGTCGTTCCTGATGATGCCAATATCCACTTGATCTGGTCGTCATCCATCATGATCGGGTCCAAGGGTTCGTCCTCCTTCTTGCCTTTATCCTGACCTCCTTCCATTTATCTTTTCTCTATCAGTTCTTCCCCCCTTCACCCATGCACGCAGGGAAGTCTAGTTGTCTAATTCCATTGTCATCACACCTTTATTATATAGAAGTATCTTAATAGAAGTATACAATGATCGAATGTACCTTCCTCAGAGTCTGCGTAGAAATTCTTGCTCGGCTGCGCTGTATGACTTCGCTGTGTCGAATGCAAATTCTCTGATGAACCCGGTTTTTCATGTTGTTATCCTTCAACCTTAGTATCCACTCCTACAGTAAATGTGGAAAATCATAGAAAAAGACTTCGTGTAAATCAGTAAATACGTATTTATCCATATATTTGTGAGGTGTGATTCTAGGGTTTCTATTGTCTTTCTGTGCAAACTCTAGCTCTTTGGTTCTCAACCAACCTTCGATTTCCACTTTCATGGGGTTCCAAGGTCTCAACATTCCCTTCTAATGGCTCATTGTTCTTTTGTTTCTCTCATTCTTTTCTCGTTCATGCTATCTCATCTACTCAGTCCTCTCTTGTTCCTCTTAACATGACAACGAGACCATTTGTTGGTTGGTTATGATTTTCTTCTTTTCTTTCTTTGCCATCTGAGTTATTGACCTAGGGTTCATTTCATTCGGGTTTCCAACCAAGCCTCCAAAACTATTGGCCCTCCTGGTAAACTAGAAGGCAATACAATACACAGAATGCACTGCACAGTCTCACCCAAGATAGCTTTAAATGGGTCGCTGTAAGACTCAGGTGTTTAGAGCCTGGGATTGAGTATGCGATAGGGGTTTATTAACCAGAGCCATGTACTATGAATTGTGGGTGTAATATCCTTATTCTTCATGGGTGCATATCTACAGTTCACAGTTTATTACCCAAACATCATAATCATACTCCGTAACAATGTATTAACACATTCATCAAGCATAACAATTAACTGTTGAAATAAAGTAAAGATATGCATGCATTCCTCACATTCCACCGATATTACCATGGTTCACCGCCTCCTGGGCTACGCCCCCAAAGATTTGGCTCTTAGATCTTTTATTATGGTATTTCTTCATTTCCGGTGCCGCGCGCTTACAATTCTCCTCAAAATGGTTTAGATCTATATGAGGTGAAGTAGATCACACCAGGCTCCACAACTTGTGATTCAATCCTCAGATCTACCTTCTCTCTTCTGTTCTTATCTCAACAACTTACAAATTTAGTACATAACAGTATACAGTAAACTTACTACAAACAATGGCCACCTCTATATGATACATGCGTATCTATATTTATATATATCGGGCTATTCAACCATTTATAGTGTGTTACCAAAACCCTAACCCTATCGACGTTAGGTCTTCCTCCCATGCATGTGTTATTCTTCCTCCAACTATCACTTTCCTTATGCACGCTTTCTTGCATGCGCGCATGTTGTTCTTTCTCCAGATGTTACTTTAGTTTCTGCACGCTTTATTTCCCATGATTTTCCTTATTTCCCTTTGGCCTGGTGCCAACAAACACCATTTTTTCTTTCCTATCCTCACTACTTCCAAATCCTCCATTTTTTTCTCTCTCGAAGAAGGATAGTGGGATTTTCTGTTCTTATAAAATCCCTTAGCATTGCTTCTTTCTTTCTGATACCTAGTCCTCCATAGTTGTAGCAGAAAAATATCATTTTTTGGTCCAATTTCTCTATAAGACACATTACTTCCTATATTTATTTATGTTTTTGTTCCAACTCTAAGGTTTTTATTGATTGTTTTCTGGGTTCCCAACAATTTATTTTTATTAGTGACTTCTTGCATTTTGACCATCATTGTTTTTCTTCCTGAGTTTTTTGGAATCTTTTCTTCATATTCCCCTTCCTATTTTTCCTCTTTATTTGTCTCCATTTGGTATTTTCCCTTTAATTTGAGGTTTGGAAAGGCTATCTCTAGATCTATGATGTTGTCAGCCTCTTCAAATAATTTTGAGACATGCTCTTGTTCTTCAAAAGGTTGAAACTTTGTTATTTTGACTAAAAGTGGCTCCATTCTTGGCGTGGTTGTCATCATTGATATCATATGAGGATTTACCAAGATTTATTCTATGAATATATGTTCTTCCTAGGACATACTTTTATATCTATTAGATATAATCAAATGGCTATCATTTGTCTCCTAGCTTTGCTTCTTCAAGTGGTCTATCATTTTTCTAAGTCATTGTCTCCTATATTTTCTTCTTCAAGTGTTCTAGATGAGGGATTG
>SNQJ01S0148451.1:66959-78291 GCA_010110895.2 Picea sitchensis | reverse complement strand
GAGCCTTCACCCTGCGACATCATGGTCCGTTCCATTATGACCTTCATCATATCTCTCAACTGTATGATAGTCTGCCTGAAGTCTTCTTCTTCATTCGGAACACGTTCATGATCTTCTGCATGTGCCATGCTTGGTGAATGTCTCTCTGCAACTTGCGGTGAATGAAACTGCTTCCTCCTTGTCGGATAAGAACTTGGCTCCACAATTTGACCTTCTCCTCTTGTGAGTTTCAACCTTGTGAGCATCAGAAACAAAACTTTCAAACAATCAAGTCTTCAAAACTAGTGCTCTGATACCAACTTGATCTAAAAATGAAGAAGACTTGAAAAACTTGAATAATTATTGCAAGTGAAATGTTATGTGTTTAAAGCAACAAGATCAATTTGCAACACATAAATTAGGAATTACTTATGAGAAATACACATAGATAGTAGCATAAACAATGAACATTAGCACATAAACACAACAACTTGATAAAGGAGTTCACCCCTCTCCGGGCTACATCTCCTGGTCCAGCTTCCAATGGATCATTATTATTAAATTCCTCAAAGTGCTCAGAAACATGCCTTACAATGCTCAAAATGAAAAACCAACTGCTCCAATGGCTTCCCAGTGTCCCAAAACCCCTGCCTGGGCTCTTTCGACACTTCAATCGATCGAAAAATGAAGAAGTTAGGCCTCCTGGAAGTCTCCCTCTTCAAGCTTGTTGTCTTTGGTTCTACAAATCGCACCCTTTCTTGAGCAAACCTGGCTCACACGCTTATTTAAGTGTAAAAACTCAGTCCCATACACAACCGCGCACCGGTACAAACCGTAGGACAGTTAAGGGCGCACCAGCCCCTAACCGCCTCGGCACTTGGGCACATGGCGCATAGGACCTTGGGCTAGGCGAAAAAGTAGTTTAACCGTTCAAAACCGTATAACTCTCGTTGGATTCCCGTGCCAACATTTAACATGCGGGTCATGGTTTCAAACCCCACGCATACACATAATATATATAACAAATACATTGCAATGCAATGTATTGCAATACAATATAATATAAATGGAATGCACGCGCACCAAAACATTCGGGCCAATACATAAATATGTGGGTCATATGTAAATTAATGCGTCCACAGGTCGGGTCTATGCCTCGGCCCGACCCCCATTTCCCGTTGGCATAACTTTCAAACATAAATATATGTTTTGTGGTATAGTTAACAAGGCACAAATGGCGGTACTTTGGCTAGCGGAGAGTTATGAAGTGTTTAATGTTGGGGGAGGTCTAGGGGTCGAACCCTGCGGACTCCCCACACAATTTTATACAACCATATAAACAATGATGAGGGGACATGTGGCGCCCAGAGATTGGGCCACATGTCCTCATATCACTCACCACCAACCGGACACATGTCACCATCCAATACACCAGCAACTAACCAATAACCATCTGCCACGTCATCATCGTACGACCTGTACAGCCCTGCCACATCACCGTACGGACTGTACGGACAGGTATAGTCAACATCCAAAAAATTTGCCTGTTTAGCTTGGCGGACAGATCGCGATATCTCCTTCATACGGACTCCATTTGTGAAAGTAAATATACCGCCGGAATCAGGAAGACGAGACGGACGCAATGGCACTATTTTCGTCGCATTTCGAGCACTTTGAAAATTGAGCAAAATTTGATCCCCTGATCAAAGGTACACTTAATAAAAAAATTGCAAATGGAACTCCAAGCCTTAGCAATTCTCTTCAACCTCTTGTATGGTAGACGAGGCACTAGATACATATGGTTAAGATGGATTTTGATTATGCATGGGGTGCTCAAGCATGGGATGATATTTTATTCGGTATAATTCATATCTAATCTTCTTGCACAATGTATTCCAAAGGCTAAAACTCCCTTAGATAGTGGTGCACTTGAGTTTTACATGGCATCTTATCTTATGTATTGTGTATGTGTGATCTAAGAGTTCTCTTGTTTCAAGCCCACCTAGTAGCCTTCCTTTTCACTTGTACATGATTATTTCCTCATAGATGTCTATCTATTATTCAGTCATTTAACCTTTTAATGTTTTTGAAAAATGCAGGTTTGAAGGGTGGTCACCTCCACAATCCAAAACACATTTCCAAAAAGTTATAAATCATTTTCTTCTCTTGCGTCATGAAATTTTCCTTCATTTCCTTGTATACTTAAATTCAAAATCCAAGGATAAATAATGGTGTAAAAAAATATTATTCATTTAATAAAAACAAATTAGAGATTTTTTACTATAAGATGATGTGGCATATTATGTTCTCCCTTAACATTTTTGTTTTCCAATGTTCAATGTTCATAAACACCTATTCATAGGACTTGGTGATGTATAATGTTGGCTGGAGTTAGTGATTGATTCAATCAACATTGACAACAATATTGATAAATCAGATGGCATGAAAAATGTGAGTTCCACCTGCATACTTACCCTTCAAAATCCCAAATGCATACTTATCATTCATATAAATATTATTAGAATGATATATTACAAGCACACTAGATCAATTCAATCCATCTACCATTAAGAAAAAAACTTGTAACTCACCCATGAGATCAAACCATAATAATAGTGTTAGAAGGAAGTTACCCTCTAGGCCTAGACATAGAGTCATATGCACATTACACCCACTAAACTCCATTCTCAAATATAATGGAACCAATTGAGCTCCATATAAACCTCCTCTTCTTGTATGTGATGGTCATTCTATGTAAATCACATAAAGTGTGATGAACAACATGACAATAGTTGTACTAAAAGGGTATTTTTTCATAATACACCTCATGAGAGAACCTCTTGTCTTTACATTATATAACTCATGGTAGGATTAGTAGATCCTACCATATATTATAGTGACATCAACATTGTATAAATTAGTTAGAAACATGCAATTATTAGAGACTAATGCACAATAGGTTCATATATATCCACCTCATCATGGTGATGTTATCAAGTCATCTTGTTGAAGCATGGACCAATCATAGGTTGCCACATATCATTGATGATGTCATCAATTTAGAGTTAAGGAGACAAGTGATACCTTCAGGATATGACACATGACATTCTTGCACATATGGATTAAAAATATATGTCATTCTCTTTTTCATCAAAATATATCTAAGTGTAGACTTCTAGATTTGAAGTGAAGTTTAAATGGATTTCATAAAATATTTGTGCCAGTTGAGTTGATCATCCTTCACATATCATGTTTTAGGATTTGGCATGGTTTTCTCCATGGGATTGACACGTCTCTTAATTTAATTTAATAAAATCTTAAGTTTCAACATATATATGGATTCAATACTTTATGTTTTGTATATTGCATGACCTTTCAAATAGACCCACATTTATTTATGGAGGATTTAATAACACTTTAGGTCTAGAAATAACTAGGTGAATTCAAAATATTGAAACAAATAAAGCATAACTTGCATATGTTATTGCTAACAAACCATCTTGAAAATTGGTCCCGTTCACTTAGTTTCCTTCCATAAACAAATATCCTATACTCTACCATCTGGTATTTTCTTGCCTCTAGAACAAATAATTCTTGTTTTGTCAGCTCAACAAGAAAACAACCTTGAATTTGAATGAGACTATTTTAGTGCACAATGAATTCCATATGGTTAATGATTTTATTTGAATCTCTCACTACAACCAACGATTGAGCACATAAACCTTTAGAAATTTTCAATCCTTTCCAAAGTGCATAAGCTTTTTCTTGGTTGTTGGAAAAAACATCAACTCCCCATGCAAAAGAAGTTCCAATTGTTCCTCTAGGGTCCATGATGACACCCCCTCCCCTACCCATCGCAGCCACCCCATATTTTTTACCAAGTTACTCACATACCAATGGTGGGCCTTTTTTCCCTCCTTGCATTTCCCCATGATGATCTCTGGAGTATGAAGAAGCAATTCCAAATTTTTGTGGGTTTATTTTGATGGAAAAATAATTGAAGAGGTATGGGCTTATGAAATGGTTATCAAGCATCCAAGGACTCCATCAGTCCTCCTAAGCTACATACTTCATTGGTTCCACTCCACTTACTAAGCCACATGCTCCATTGGTTCCACTCCAATTACATGAACACTATCGCAACCAAGGCATCCAAAAGTCAAATACATGCCTCCATGAAAGAATCCAAGCTACCCTATGTTGTCTAGGGCTCAATTCCATCCTCTAGAATTTCAATTCTTCTTGTTCAATGTAGGGCATCCTCCCAATAAAGAAACCAATATAAATTTGGCCAACATAAATAATGTCCCAATTTATCTAATTATCTCCAACACTCCAAGGAGGAATGTAATGAAAGCATTCAAATAAGGTTAATAATCCACTAAGTAAACCACCTCCAATGTGAAAATCCATCTCAAACCATCCAAGGGATAATCATACACCATGTACCCCAAATCTCATGAAGCACCCCCAAACATCGTGTAAACACTTTCAGAGTAACCTCGAAAGCTAACACAACCCCTATGACTTTGTTGAACTTGTTAGATAGTTTTCTAAATTGATAATGAGAATGCCTATAACACAACCCCTATGACTTTGTTGAACTTGTTATATAGTTTTCTAAATTGATAATGAGAATGACTATTTCCTAATTTTTATTTGATGGAACATCCATAGCTACTTTTACCTATGGAAGAGAATCAATTTAGTGGATGGTCCTTATAGAATCAATACACGTGGCTTTATGATATACATTTATCATAAACTTTTATTCAACCTTACTAGTTCCCTTTATTTTTCTTAAGACATGGTTGCTATTTTTCAAGGTGCCCAGTGTTAACTAGATTTTCATATGCTTCTACCAAAATTATAGAACCTAGACATAGCAAAATTACAAAGATTCCTATCAAACCTAGTGGATATTCATGTTGACCTTCTTATAGAGTTAGTTGAATTTCATGGACTCCTATAGAATTTTATCCCAATGATGTCGATACCAATAACCTTTTTTATTCATGGTGTTTTCCCCCTTGTTTCTATTTGCATTGGGATTTGGCAACCATGACATGTTTGTATTGAAAAAGTTCATTTTATTCTACATTGAACCTATATTATTATTTTGAAGAAATTCCATAATTGTTTTGAATTATGTCAAAATTGTAGTTGAGTCATTCATATTTATAGTTAATCCTTTTGTTTATATATTTTCATTGCTATCAAATACTATGTGCCCATATGTGTATGGATTTATCTCTATACAAATTAAATCCCACATCTAATCTACTTTGACAAAAGAGAGTGGTTCTTTTTATTTTTGTGAGAGTAGTTTAGTGAATGGATATTATAGTTATTTCCTTCTACTTATAGGTTTTGTTTGGTATGAAATCTTATATGGCTAGAAGCGTATTGGTTTATGTCTATAANACGTATGTCTACATTGAAAAAAATAGAATACTTCTTTGAAATCCCATGTTATTGTAGCATGGTTGGATATTCTCATAAATAAACATGTTAGAATACAACTATACATAAACAAAATATATAGCTTCATTATATTAGGCATACAATTAGATTATGAAATGTTAGAGCTAATTTCAAGAGATATTCTTCATAGATAAACTTTTAGTATCGAAATATGGATACGTATATAAATAATTTCATTGTTTTCTATTGATAGTTATTAATATGGTAATGATAATATTCAATTGCCACCTAAAATTATGAAAGCCTTGTGTAGAAAATATTGTACAAAATATGTTGTTCCAAAACTATGTTCCACTCAATGATATCATTATTATTTTTCACACATACATTCATGGTTACTTATAGCTAACATAACTTTTCAATTGTGTTTTTTATTCTAGAATGGTGGTTTCCTTAGATCATTATTGCAATTACATGGTAAACTCTTGAACAAAGAAATGATAAACAAGAAACCAAAAACCTCATGGTTAAGTCCAAGCTACCACCAAGTTAATTCCCTAAAGTGTATTCAATGCAATGAGAAATAGGAAATCTCCATGTTAATGCTACTTGCTACCAATTTTATGGAATCAACTTAATCAACATATTGAATGCATATGGAAATATGGTTTCTTTGGAGAATTAGCATAGTTCTTTGTTGAGAGAAGTAGTTTAGTAAAAATTCATTACATTTATTTCCCTTTGGTACTTATTTCCCTTTGGTATTGGAGGATGAATATTTTAGGATCTTATAGAAAATGCATGTTAATGTAGCATTCATGAATTGTACATTTATTTCCCTTTGGTACTTGAGCATGAATATTTTAGGATCTTATAGAAAATGCATGTTAATGTATCATTCATGAATTGTCTTGTAAAACATTATGTTAGACTAAATACACTTATGCACATAGATATACATAAAGAGAATATATACCTTCAATATTGAGAGAATACAATTAGCTTACCAAATTTTGTTCCTAGTGTCAATATAATTTTCCCATAGATTTTGAATACCAAAAAAAGAGAAAATATAATTTTCCCATAGATTTTGGATACCAAAAAATGAGAAAATCAATAAAGGATTAAATTTCTTTCTATTAATGTTTAGGAACATACTAAAAATAGCGTTCAATTCCCTCCTACAATTATGAAAACCTTTTATAGTAAATCATGTATGCAATCTATTGTGTTAGAAATGTGTTCCTTGAAACATCATTATTTTTATGAACTCATACATTCATGCTTACCTATAGCTATAATATCCCCTCAGTTTTCATTTGTATTATCCCATGCTTGTTTTATTTTATTAGTCCCCACCATTTGGGTAGCAGGGACTTATAGTAATCGATTTTTCATGGTTGTATTATTATGGCATGGAAACCAAAAAACTTAAGTAAAGTTTTAATATTTTCATGCACATTTCCAAGTCGCTTTTGGTTTTTAGGCTAAAGTTTTAATTTCGAGGCCTTATTTGGCTTCTTCCCGAGGCACACTCTTACCATATATTAGCTTAAAAATACTTTCAAGTGCATATTTGATCCCATAATGGATTAACATGGATTAATGCTAACTTTCAAGTTAGCATTAATTCCCACAAGATTTCTCTAAAATAAAATTTTATTTATTTCGCCCAAAAATAAACTTTTAATTTATTTTTTAAATAAATATTTTTCATCTCAATTTCAATGCACAATAGAAATCCTGCAACAAATTTTCTATATAAACCAAGAAAAGTTGTCGTCGCAATTTCAACAACAATAAAAATTCCTGCGACAAATTTGCTATATAAATCAAGAAAAGTTGTCGTCGCAATTTCAACAAAAATAATAATCCTGCGACGAATTTGCTATATAAACCAAGAAACGTTGTCATTGTAATTGAGATGGTAATAAAAAATCCTGCGACAAATTTTCCATATAAACCAAGAAAATTTGTTGTCGCAATTTCGACGGTAATAAAAATCCTACAACAAATTTTCTATATAAACCAAGAAAAGTTGTTGTCGACATTTCGACGACAATAAAAAATCCTACGATGATTTTTCTATGTAGACCATGAAAATTGTCATCTCAATTGCGACGAGCAATTGGTTTCACTTAGTTTGCCTATATTTTCGTATTGGTGATGATATTTCTTTTTTTGTCGCAATTGTGAGAAGTTCCCTATGGTCGCCGCGCTTGCGACATTAATTCAAGTTCGTCGAAATTTCCACGTTCCATGATACGATGTTTGAGAGACTCAAGATTCGTCTCAATATCCATGACATAACATCGCAAGAGCATCAAAATAGTCGTCACAAAATGACCCAAATTTGCTAGTGATGGAGAAAAAATCGTTTCGTCGACTACCTCAAATGCCCTCCTATTGTTACACTCACCACAGTAATCCATTCATGTGGGAATGAGGCATTTGAGTGGCCCCAACTTTATCATCATTACCTGGACTTAACCACCACCTATCATCTCTTGGGTATAGAAGCGAATGTCCCTAATTTTCACATCTAGGATGGACTATTATGCCATCTGGGCCACCTTTATGTTCCCACACGTGAGCGTGCAAAGCTAATTTGGGAGGCTCACTATAGTCATATGGTAGGACATATTGGCATAGATAAAATGGTGGTTGTTCTACAGAAACATTATTATTGGCCAAAACTTTGACAAGATGTCAACAAGTATATCAGATCTTGCACTACATGTTTCATTTACAATCCATCCATCAAGAAGAAAGGCTTATACACCCCTCTTCCTACTCCAGAGAATCCTTGGGAATCCATCTCGATGGATTACATGTCTAGCCTTCCATCCACCAAGCATGACAATGATTGTGTATTTTTGGTGGTGGATCGGTTTTCGAAGATGGTCATTATCATAGCCTGTAAGAAGAACATCACAACAGCAAATACTACCAAGTTTTTCTTGGAACCGGTGTGGGTCTATTTTGGGATACCACAAACCATCACCTCATATCGGGATAGAAGGTTCCTCAACACATTTTGGTCAAGTCTCTGGTCACTGTTGGACACAAATCTCACTAAATCCACTTCTTTTCACCCCCAAATTGATCGCGAGATAGAGGTCATCAATCAGATGATTTTGCACATCTTGCGCATGTAAAACTCTAAGCATCCACGTACATGGGATGAGAGTCTTTCCTATGTTCAAAAAAGCTACAACATGGCTCTCCATAGCTCCACCATCCATAGCCCATTTCAGGTAAGGGTTAGATTCCAACCCTTGGGGCCTATTGATGTTGCACTACCTCTTGCAACCACACAGGAAGAGTTTTCCCATGTTCAATCGAAGGCCGAAAAAGACACCATATGCATTGAACAGATTCAACACATTCGCCAATAGGTCAATGAGATTTTGCAGAAAACCAATGCGAAGTACAAGCAATGCCATGATCAACATCAGGTACCGTACTAGTTTCAGGTGGGAGACAAGGTCTGGTTACATTTTCAAAAAAGAGTTCCTTACAAGGCCCCATCAGAAGCTCCACCCACTTCACTATGGGCCTTACACTATCGCCAAGGTTGTGGGTAGTAATACTTTTGATCTCAACACTCCACCCTTCCTTGGCTTGCACCCAATGTTCAATGTGGACCTCCTTCAGCCATATTTTCCACCAATATTGGAAACCTCAGAGATCGCAGAACAATTGACACCAAAAAATCTCAACCCTGACTACATGGAACAGGAATCCACTGATCAAATAGTGGACACACAGTTCAAGGGAACTTGCCAATAGAGGATCCAACTTTATCAGGTTGTCAAGGTAGGGCAACTCCTACACCAAGGAAAGTGGCTCACCTAGGGCCAAATTTAGCAGAATTTTCTAGACTTGATGGGGGAACTCAACACAATGGATACCATTGATTCCTAAGGGGGGAGGAATGATCCAGATGGATATTGGTGTCCACCCATCTATTCCAACTGGCTCCTCTTATCATTTTTTAGTTCAGCACGTTCTTCTGTAATGCTTTGTAATTGTGAGTTCTACACTTCCTGGGATTTATGATGCCCTACACACTTTCCATGTGGATGCCCTACACACTTTCCATGTGGATATTGGTGGTTTCCCACCTAATCCAACTGGCTTATTTTGTAACTTTTCATGTTAGGACAACTTTCTTTACTTCCACGGTCGTTTTGGGGCCCTAAACAGTGTTTTTTTGGCATGCCACAATCAAACTATAAACGAAGTCATAGTTTGATAGCATAATGTGTATTTATCTAAAAGACCTTTCCAATGGGATATCATGTTCCTAAAATGAATTTCATATGAAAAAGTTACGACCCTAGGAAGATGAGGTACCAACTTACCCATAGGGGCCCAGATAACTTTTGGCATTTCATCTCCTAGGGTTAGGTTTTTGGATTTCTATGGTTTTGGCATTCATGAGTAATGTTAAAAAGGAATCTAGAGCCTCATTGTAATCATTATTCTTAGACATATTCACGTAGCAAGCCACATCTCTTCTCAGAGATAGCTACCACTATTTGAGCAACTTGTTTTGAGTTATGCGGTTTTATAGTTTCAACCTATTTTATTTATTCAATAGAAGTTATTATTCACTGGATATATATTGTTTTTTTTATTATGTTTTTGTTATTGTATTCAGTCTGTTATTCCTTTTGTTCTGCTCATAAATCCAAATCATTGAGATCGCCTTTGCCCTGCTTCGGCTGTGAGGAGTTTGCAGATCCAAACTCTCGCCTTTTCTGCTTAAATTTCTACTCGATCTTGACAACATATCTATAAGTAGTACCCAATGATGCAATGTCCAAAAACTCCATTTATGTTTGAATGTATCTATGAAAAAGGTCATGGTATTTGAGCATCATATTTCGTTCATATTCTTTGATACCCAATTTGGTGCGCAGGGTATGGAAAATATTAGTCAAATCTGATACTGTCTGGTCCCTTTCTTGACGCACGATGGTCCATCTTATGTATTGATCCTCGTAGCTTCCAACAGGTAAGTACGATTCTTTAATGGAATCCCTAAAGGAATCCCATGTGGGGGAGACCACAAATATTACAGACTCCTCTATGGCCCTATGCTCAGAGTAAGTATCCCACCAGTCCTTAACATGGGGGACAGCCTTGAGGAGTGCAAAATAAATCTTTTCCCTATCAGAAAAATTGTGGACCGAAAAATACCCTTCAAGAAAATTCAACCATTTATCTACAAGATTCGCATATATTAGTCCTTCAAATAATGAAATATCAAAATTTACTTGTACATTGAAGGGGGTTGCATGGCCGCTTGATGAAGATGTGTCTCTTGTGGGAAGTCGCCTAAGGATCTATGAAAATTTGTCCATCATTTCGTTCCTTTGGTGCGCAAGGGATTCCTTGAGAAAATGTTTAAAAGGATCTCCTACACCATCATCTTTCTTCTTGTCCCCCATGAGTTGTTGTCGGTCTTGGTGTAACGTCCCCGACCCTCAAGCCTCTGTCGAGTAACGCTACCTAAACAACTGTATATTTTTTTTCTGCTCTGATACCATTTTGTGACATTACCAACCTTAAACCAACAGACCAGGCCATGCCACCGAATAACTTTCATTCTCTGATACCATATCTACTTATATACATATCTATCTAATGAAATTTAAACAGTTATAGCATTTTGTTCATACACCTATTCATGTGGAAAGAACATTGAAACATACATCCAATATGTTGGGGTTACTTCACACACACCTAGGATTTATTTTTCCTGAGGTTTTTCCTTTTTTATTAGTCATTATTATTCATTATCTAGTCTCCTATATTTTATGGGAGAATATTCCACCTGGATAATATTCTCTTTCAGTTGACACTTCAGTTTGACTAGTTGAGTTGAGTTTATATGCTGCATTGGTTTTGTCACCATGGA
>SNQJ01S0148451.1:38559-59690 GCA_010110895.2 Picea sitchensis | reverse complement strand
ATGCATTTTCACTTTAGGTGTTTTCTCTGTTACAAATTTTTTCAATACTTCCATGATCTCCCCTTTTAAACCCTCCATCATCTCTTGTAGTTCATCTTTTGTTACTATCTTCTTTTGTAAATCATTTATTTCCCTACACATTTCTTCACCTTCATCACGAATCCAAGTAGGATTTTCTGGAGGCTTATTTGGTGTAGAAGTTCCCTTTTTGGGTGGCATGTTGGCCAAGTATCACTTTTGAACCTTGATTTTGAGGTGGTTCTGCTAAACAATATGTCTTATGTTGTATCTCCCAAATGTTGGCCCTTCTAGGCATGAAACTTTCTTTTATGTAATTCTATGATATTTATTCTCTTCAATGCCATAGATTTGATCAAAATTGTATGTGCCAAGTGGAATTTATAGTAACTTCCCCACAACTTGCTGATTTTTGGCCTTTCTAGGAGATCTCACTTGTATAGAGTGCCCTGCACAAAATAATTGATATAAAATTCTGAAACTCACACCAAAAATACTACAGACTGTCCACAATTCAATGAAACTAGTCCCACTCAATTTGGATACTCTAGGAAGAAGTTATGATTGTTTTACCTGGAACACCTTCTTGAGACTAGTCCGATACCCTATCTTACACAAGGTGTATCTACAAATTTAAGATGACCCAAAAGCTGGAATTTTTACCACAGATACCTTACTAATTTCTATAAATATCCTCTATATTTTAGGGTTTGAAACGTTACAGAAAATGTTTTATAGCGAAAATTATGTAATGACTCATTTCAAGATTATTCTAGAACCCTATCTTGTACAAGTTGTATCTCCAAAAGTATAAGGCCTCAGGAGATGAATTTTGAACCCAAAGTACCTTGATCCATCTACTAAATATCCTCCAATTCATTCCTTCTGAAACATTTTAGAAAAAAAATTATAGCGAAAATTCCAAGGTGCCTCAAATGTAGCAGTGAAACCCCAAGACCTTGAGCTTTGATACCATATGTTGAGAACCAAATATCAATATAGCATAGAAAAACCTCAAAAAAAGTAGTCAGCACCTTGAAAAAGAGACAATTTCAGATAATAAGCCTCTTCGAGGGGGCAACCTCCTTTTACCCCACTTAAATGTTCAAGTACAAGACGATTCAAAATGGAAATGTCTCCTTGGCATATATAGGAGACTAGGAGGTATAATTACAACTAATGGCCTAAATCCGATATAAATAAAATAACATTACTAATATAATATGCCCCAATTAATGGGTAATGATCCAATATTAGGGCTTAACACCGATCTTTCAAAGGATCGACTGGTCTAAGTCCCAACTTCTTGTACCCAGATCTTGTCGAGGACATCCACGAAGAAAAATAAATGAAGAGTAGACCGCATTGATACCACTGATATGGATTTATGATCATAATGAAATAAATCACATAATGAATACAATAACATAGATATACAGAGAGAAAAATAAAATATCCAATGAACAATAAATTCTATTGAATAAATAAAATAGGCTAAAACTGTAAAACTGCAAAATTGAAAACAACTTGCTCGAATGGTAGTAGTTATCTCTGAAAAGAGATGTGTCTTCTACGTGCATCCGTCTAAGAAAAATTATTACAATGAGGTTCCAGAGGAATTTTTAACATTACTCATGAATTCCAAAAACCTATACATCCAAAAACCTAACCCTAGGAGATGAAACGTCAAATGTTATGTGGGCCCAGATGGGTAAGTTGGTACCTAAACTTCTCGGGATCGTAACTTTTTCACACGACCTCCATTTTAGGCATGTGATAGCCCATTGGAAAGGTATTTTTGATAAATACACATTTTTCCATCAAACTCTAACTTTGTCTATAGTTTTACTATGGCAAGAAAAAAAAAAACATTAATTAGGGCCCCAAAATGGCCTTGGAAGTATAGAAAGATGTACTAACACGAAAAGTTCCAAAATAAGATAGTTGGAATAGGTGGGTGGCCGCCAATATCCACCAAGATTTTGTGTATGGATTCAGGATAGCCCCGAAAGTGTATAACCCACAACTACAAAGAAATATCATCATTATAAAGAAATGTGTTGAACTAAAAATTGTCGAAAGGAGCTAGTTGGAATAGGTGGGTGTCCACCAATATCCACTTGGATTAGCACTCTAAAGATGTTTCTCTTAATATCATAAGTATAATATACACACTTTTTCCTCTTCCCCCTTTCACCTTGGAATTCCCTCATTATATAGGATTTGGAGGCTTAACCACCATGGAGGAAATCACTCATTGGATCCACTAAATTGGGATCTCCAAGATTTTTTAGGAGAAAATATATATCAAGGATTTTAGAGAGGAAATAGCTCTCAAGATCAATAAAATTAGGATATTGGTTTGAGAAAATTTCTCAACCATCCATGAGATTCTCAACTTCTCCTTGAGATTAGGAAATTAAATGTGAGTTGGATTCTCACACTAAATTAATTTCATTTTTTTAATAACAATGAATAAAATATGTGCACATAGTATTTTGACCTTCATATGATAAATCTATCCTCCAACATGTTTAGGTGAGAAACACTCCCTCACTAAAGTGTGACAAAACCATACTTAGTAGTGTGGAAATTTGGTGTGTAATAGGACCTCACAAGACATGCATTGAGAGGAGAAAATTTTGATGATAAGACTAGGAAAATCCATTTTCAAGTACATGAGATGATAAATAAGTCACATGAAAAATACAATGTGAGACATGATCAACATAGAAGAGAGAATTCATTCGAAGTGGGAGATAGAGTTTGGTTATAAATAGACAAGGAAAGACTACATGGTCCTAGTAAGAAGATCAAGGCTCTGTGGTATGGACCTTTCAATATAATGGAGAAGGTGGGAGATAACTCCTATAGACTCAGTATACTCCCATACATGTGAATTTTCTCAATAGTGAATGTGGATAATATCAAACTCTAAAATCATTACATGTTGGATCAAGAGGAGTAGCAAGTCCTACCTTCCATAGAGGACATATCACCATATGCTCAGGCAGAGTTGATAGAGGACATAATTTTGCAGAAGCGGTTCAGAACTACAAGACAAGAGAAACATGACCTTTGATAGATTAGGTTGAAAGGACAAATTTTAGGCAAAGAAAAGTGGTACTCTATGGACAAGGTAGAGGAAAAATTTCCTTGCCTCATTTAGTAAATATTTTTCTGACCAAAAGCCTCCCTAAATGGGGAGGTTTGATCCAGATTGGATCATTATATTATTTTTCCATTTATCTATATGCTTTAGGAGTGGGAAAAATTGGATAAATCATCTTGCATGGTCATTTTAATAGCAGGTCCCTGTTTGGAAAATTGGAGATTGAAACCTTTCAAATCCATTTTGAGGCATCAAATGAAAATATTTGGGGTAAATTTTTTTCTAGTTTTAGCTTGAAATACTTGACGCTATTCTAGACATTAAGACCTTTCCAACCATGCAACAATCGCTTCAATCAAAACTCGTATGCACAAGTTATGCCTCCCAGAAGTTGACTTACCCTGTTTACCACCATGGTACGATGGATGCCATGTCAACCACCATTACTCACACATATGGGGCGAGCCACATATAAACTTTAAATAAGATTCTAGAAGGTTCAAAACCTTATCGCAATTTAGGGTTGAGGAAATCAAAACCCTACCCCTAGATGGCTATTGGGCGATGTTAAATATTAGGCCACTAGGAGGAGAAGGGGTTCCATTATTTAACATTGTATTTGTTTTGTAGTTGAGTAGAGAACCTAGGAGTGGTATTTTGAGAGAATAATAGAGGAGGGTAGATTTTGTAGCAGCCATACAGGCCACAGTGTCAAAGGCAACTCCATAGAGAGTGCCTCTTTCTTTGTACTTTTATTTGAAGAAAAGAGAGTGCACAGACTCACCTTCTAGCTAGGTTTTCTCCGTTAATGGGTTTCCTAGGTTACATCATGTGTTTATTTTTGATTGGTGTGTGAGTATTTATTTATGTTCTATATTTTTCACATTTAAGTTATTTCATGCATTTTAAGAAAAAAACCAATAATTAAAGAATATGAGATCTAAAGGAAATTAACCTTCATATAAAGATTTCAGTATTTTATTAGATTTGTTTGTGATGAAATGTGTAGTGGAATAACCATGAAAGTTCACATATCAACATTCCATACACTACAGAATTGATATAACTCATGACAATAACCATGAAACTATAATGCTTCAAACCCTACACAAACTTCATAAAGAGGAGGGATTTATCTAGTAGTGACCTACCAAGTGTACCATAGTGTAAACCAACTTGTGTTCTTTAGACGCACAAAAAAGCACTAACTTGCAAGTCATGTACTCTCTACAAATCATCACCCGAGTTACATCTAGAGGCACTTTCTACAACCTGGTATGAAAGAGATTATAACTTTCATTTTATTCATAATACTTCCCTTGCAAAAAATATATTTTTACAATTTAAATTTAGTTAAAAAGAAAAATAAATAATAATAATAAAGAAGAAGAATTATTTATTTCGAGATAAGTCCATATTCACTCCAACCATATTAAGTATTATTAGTCCCTACCATAGGCATAGAGGGACTATAGCGATCGATAATTCGTTGACTACATATTAGTTTGTCCTTTGACCCGAAATATTTGCACAATACCTATTGTTGGAGCT
The DNA here is from genome assembly GCA_010110895.2 of Picea sitchensis. Taxonomy (NCBI): domain Eukaryota; kingdom Viridiplantae; phylum Streptophyta; class Pinopsida; order Pinales; family Pinaceae; genus Picea; species Picea sitchensis. The sequence goes on along the minus strand of SNQJ01S0148451.1, from coordinate 55,009 downwards.
ATGGAATTAAAATCATATATTTTTATATAATAAAAAGTACCATATATGTATTGATCTGATTGGATAAGAGATTGGAGGTCTTATTGTCGGCTTCGCTATTCCAAATGTTTTATATGGAAACATATCCAAACTTTTTCTCGTATACAGTCTTTTTTAATCATATATTTTTCCTCTATATTGCCTGAAGTTGGACTAATGCTAGCATTAGTTCGAATGTTTGTATTAGCATTTTCTACTAGTTGAATATAGGCATAGAGGGACTATAGAGATCAATAATCCATTGACTACATATTAGTTTGTCCTTTGACCCGAAATATTTGCACAATACCTATTGTTGGAGCTATGGAATTAAAAGAATATATTTTTATTATATAATAAAAAGTACCATATATGTACTGATCTGATTGGATAAGAGATTGGAGGTGTTATTGTCGGCTTCATTATTCCCAATGTTTTATATGGCAACATGTCCAAACTTTTTCTCGTATACAGTATTTTTAATCATATATTTTTCCTCTATATTTCTTGAAGGTGGCTTAATGCTAGAATTAGTTCGAATGTTTGTATTAGCATTTTCTGCTCTAGTTGAATATTTCTGTAAGTTTTGATATGTACTAAGCATATTGAAATGTTTTGATATCCAACATTTATAGTGATTGAGAATTCCAAAGTTTATAGCATGTTTGTCGGATGTATTTTTGTTGAAATGTATTGTCACTTATTCTGAGATGCCTCAATAGGCCTAATAGCTTAAATGTTTACATGACGTGACATCCTTAGACAACTTGACAGCCTTAAATGTTTATGTAAATACGGTTCTCGGAGTACATTTTTCATCGAAATTTTCTATACAGTTATAGTGAATTTGTAGAGTCTTGTTTGTCCACTGCTAGTTCAATAGTCAATGTATGTTCCATCCTTCTTCTACCTTTGCAATGCAATTTCGTACCAGTTGAAGCTGTATAAATTGTTTACTGGTTCGGTGAGTGCTTCTTCTTTGTTGGTTTGTCGGTTGCTAGTTGTTGTTGTTTCGTTCGCGATTCAACCTGCGCTTCTACATTTCATCATTTCAGAGTAAGTTTCGATGCCATAGTTTCATTTTGTATTCCTTGTTTGTTGTTCAGTGTTTTCAGTTTGCAAGTAAGAATGTTTTCTTATTTGTAGTGGCATGCTCCTTGTATGTTTCTGGTTCCTTCTGTGCTTCGGTTGTAGTTTTGTAATCGTTGGAGATACATATGTTATTTACTAGATCGAAGGTTCTTGTTGGTTCGTTCGTTCGTGGGTTCCTGGTTCTGTTTGTTTGCCTCGGGTTTGTGCTTTGGGGCCCTGGGGGTGCATATTGGCCTGTTCGTGCTTTCTCGCTAGTTTGGTGCTTGTTGTTTTATTTTGTTTGATTCAACCTTACAGGGTTGGGGTCCAGCGGCAGTGGTTGGAGCTTTTATTTTTCATTTTTTTTTGGATTATTATTGTTTTTTAGGGCGCTTTACGGTGTTTATCTCCTGCACCCACGAGTCAACATGAATTTGTGTTATTTTCCCTGTCTGTCGAGGCCGATATCTATTATTCTGTGAGATTTTGTTGGTACTTAAGTGCTGCCATGAAAGAAAATAGTTGCATGAAAAATTGTTCAAGGATTACATGTGAACTTGCAATATCTGTTGTTTTTTTATTGGAATAAAGCATATGCAAGCTACATTTATAAACCATGTATGGTTAGATGTGCCAATATGACATTACATGTTATTTCTCCTCTACATAGACTGGTGTTTGCACGCTACAATTTGTGTTGTGATTGAGATATGATATGTGCAACAAAGATTCTGCAAGTTTATATTTGGATGTCTGGAAGCATATCTGGGTAGTTTTCCATGGAAAATCGAAAACTTGTACGTGGGCACAATAGTCTGTGTAGAGGATAAAGAACATGTATTTCCATTGGTGAAAGCATATCTGAATCAATTGCCACAGAAAACCAGAAAATGTTTTACGGCCATGCAATTGCGTGATATTTTGTGCATTGTAATATATTTTGGTCAGGGGAAAAACAATTATGCATTTACAACCATGGATAGAGAAGTGCAAAGGTTCATGTTTCTTCCTATCTTCTAGACTGTTGGTTGAGTCTGTTTTACTATATGTACATATTTCCTGTTCTCTGGTGGATACCAGCTTCCATTGACGTTCATTGTATTTTGTGCATTCCCACATTCAAACAAACAGAATAGATGGAGAAAACAAGGAAGTCTTCACTACATCGGTTTAAGAGGATATAGAAAGGTGCATGCTTGTACTATTATTTCATATTTTGTTGTTTTGTATTTCAATTATGGTCTATATATGTGTTCACCTAGTTTATTATATTTACATGTTGTGTGCCTTCCTACATGGTAAGTTATCTTTGTTACATGCCTTCCTGCATACTAACCTGCTTCATTTTTGTTGTCTTCTCACTGCATTGCTACATTTAAACAAACAAGATAGCTGGAGATGAGGATGGGCTCTTTCGTGGGTAAATAACCCTCTTTCTCTTTATTTTACATGTCTGTCTTCATTATAACTTATCTTCAATACATGTCTTCCTGTGTACTAAGCTATTTCATGTCTTTTGTGTTTTTGCTCCATTGCTTCATTTAAACAAACAGAATGGATGGACAGGACGATGGACTCTTTGGAAAGTAAATAGACTTGTTTCTCTGTATTTTAGATGTATGTCTTCATACTAAGTTGGCTTCATGTCCATTGCATATTTGGCATTGTTTCCTTGGAAAAAACAAGTTGCTTGGAGAGGGAGATGAATTGTTCTGTGCAACAGCAGAGGGTTCTGTGGTACAATCTTCTAAAAGGTATACCAAGTGTGCTAGTAAATTAAATATACGAACTAGGTGGGGGCATATAATATTAGAATTGAAAATGATGACTTGATAGTAATCGGCCTTTATGCCCTCCCTATTTCTACTTTTTCCATTTTTTATTATCCCTTTTGTTTTATAATTCATTTTCTTAGTGTGATGTTTATCTACACATGCTTGCATCAGAACAAGTTGGACTAGTGACATGGCCATGAGCAGTCAGTCATCCCAGACATCAGCAGACCGACAAGGCCAAAGGTAAATATGCATACTCTTTGATCTTACTATGTTTACTAAACAAATATCCTCAGGTATATATGCATCTATGGCATGGTGGATATGTTGATGTCATCTTCAATACATGGTTTGCAGCTCACAAGAAGTATCAACAAGTACAAGCGAGACGTCGAACATGTTGCATGTTCCGCAGACTAAGAGGTGTGATTGTCAAACTCTGGCTCCATAGTTCATCAAAGCTATGCGTGTACTTGTAGATTTATGCCAGTGAAAGAAGAATACAAAAAAAAAATGTACACTACCATTCACTTTAGTTTTCCTGTTCAAAAAATGTCACCAGGTCTAAAGTTGTGACATCCAAAGTACTATCAATAGATGGCTTGAACAGTCGTCGAACTGGACAAGTGTTCGTCAGGGACATAATGGTCGTGTATAGCACCTACTTGGACAAGGAAAACAAAAGTAGATCCATTATGTGTGCTGACACGACAGACAAGGAGGCCATGATGATAGTGACACTGACTGTTCCTCCACAACTTGTCCAGAAACATGCAAAAAAAATATTTTTGAGTAATGGGATATCCATTACAAATTTTAATATATTTCCCAAAATAGTATATGACCGTGGTGATTGCGATTGGATTATTTCTCTCAACGAAAAAAGCATTGTGGAAAAAATTCTTGTTGTTTGTTCAGAACATCATTTCATCCCAGACTCGATTATCAGTCAGCTTGCACAGAGAACTGATATTTACCCTATTGGAACGATTGGGGCAACTGTCACACTAGCAAGAAAACTTGGCTCACAACACGTTCTCCATATCAAGGATGGAGAGTCGAACAAGGACAAGGAAATGGTACCACTTTTAATATTCAGTTTTGTCCTTTACTTTCACATCTGCATGTATCTTGGACAACTTACACAGATATTGCATTGTTCCATGTTGTAGCTACAATTGTTCGATACGTATTCAGATTTGTTTTCGTCAATGGAACAACAATTGTATAAAGGGAAAATTCCACTTATGTTGTTCAAAAATATAATAAAGAAGAGGGATGTTAGAGAAAGGATCTTTCGGACAACCCAGGCAACGTTTGTAATAGGGTTGTGAGCAGATATAGTAGAGGATCTGAAGAAACTAGCTAGCTCTACAACTGTTGTGTGTATACATCCACAAAATCATCCTCACTTTGCTTATAGAAATAGCCTTCAACAAATTTTTGCGACCTATTTAATTTTTTTAATTTTTTTGTAAGGGGAGGGGGGGTGCATTTGTGTATTATATTGTTCAATGTATTAATTCCTATGCTTTCATTCCCATGTTGAAGGTGTTTTAGTTGCATCCAATGTGTACTCGACCCCCTTTGAACCTGTATGTACAAAATGCAACTCCCCTGCTTCTGCCTCCGCTTTGATAAGTGATGATACAATTGATTGTTTGTGATGTGGTAAAAATTGTCCATATATATATGGACATTGCATTATTTTTTTTATCTGAATCGTGGAAAACACAACCGTGCATTCTACAGTTAGGAAGCCTCTGTTACAAAATATGCTTCCTAAGTTGACAGAGTTGTCGTATGAAACATATCTACAGAAAAAGGAAAGCAGTGTCTACAAGTTGCGAGAGCTTCGGATACATAGTAAATTCACCTTAAATGAGGACAATGCAATTTTTCATATCGGCTAAAGAAGGGGGAAAATATATATTTATATCAAACTTTGGCAGGAAATGAAAATACCTCATGTGTCTCTGTAATATTTTTTCAACATCAAGATGAATGTTCGTCAGGCTTGGCTAGTTGGGATTGCACACGCATAAGATTAGCATGGAAAAAAACACCATATATCCCATTCCTCGATTATTATCTACTGAAAATATATACCAGATGCAAGAGAAAATGAATGCGGTGACATCTTTTCTTTGTATATCAAATTGTTTGGTGCAAAGGTCGATGGGTTCTGCTCTATGGAACCTTTGGGAACTTGTTTGCGGCCTGTTTGAAGTTTGGTTGGTTCTTGGTTATGTGATTTTTCTGTCAATTTGTATACCGTGGAACTCAAACTGTTCTTTAGAGGACACAGAACAATATAATTGAATTTTTTAGCCAGTTGGCCCGCAGATCCGCTTGATAATTTCTATGACGTTGTGACACAAATGTAGTATGTGGCTTGTTTTAGCAGGTTTCCTTGATTGATGAACTTGATGAAATTATTGTCCTGCAATAATTTGAAATCAACGAATATATAGTGTCTGAAGTGCAATTGTTCTATCATATCAACAAGAGGCCCTTAAAATTAAAATTGGTCATTGTTTTGGCATTTTTTCTTACTCGATGAACTTGGTAAAATTAATGTCCTAGAATAATTTGAAATCGATGAATATATATTGTGCGGAGTGAAATTGTGCTATCATATGAACAACAGGCCCTTAAAATTCAAATTGGTCCTTGTTATGCTTGCGGTGATGGAATTTTTAAAAAACTTTCTTTTGTTTCCTTCACTTTTTTAAAAAATAAGAAATTTAACATCCATTAATAATTTAATGTAATTCAGTTGTACAATATCAATATTTAATCTTAATAATTTATTATTTGAAATTAATGTTTTTAGATAAAGTTAGATAGGATGACCATCCCTAAACAATTGCAATCTTGAACCTGTCAATCGTGGATTCCTATCGATTTGTATGTCGCGGAACTCCGAGTGTTGTTTGGAGGACACCAGACAATAAAAGTGCAATGTCGAGCCAAGTAGTCTGCTAGTCCACCTGTCAATTTGTATATCATGGAAGTCTGGGTGCTATCTGTAGGACACAGAACAATAGAGGTTCAATTTTCAGCCCACCAGGTTGAGAACCCGCAATACAAAAAGTGCCTAATATGGAATGAGGGATCTGCATATTATACTTTATAAAAGTACATGTTTACTATGTATTGTTCATTTGTCGAAAAACTTTTATATCACTCGTCCGACCAGATTGTACAAACTTTCTCATCTAATTAAATTCTGCGATATCAATATTTAATATTAATAATTTAGTATTGAAAATAATATTTTTAGATATGTTAGATAGTTGATAGGGATTACAATCCACAAACAATGGAAAACTTGAACCCACCAGCCCTCAAGTCCATCTGTCAATCTGTATATCGTGAAACTCTTGAGTGCTATTTGGAGGAGACAGAACAATGAAAGTGAAATGTTGACCCAGCCAACCCGCAAGTCCGTAGTGTTGTTTGGAGAACACCAGACAATAAAAGTGCAATGTTGAGCCAAGCAGTCCACAAATCCATCTATCAATTTGTATATCGTGGAAGTCTGGGTGCTATTTGTAGGACACAGAATAATAGAGGCTCAATTTTTAGCCTGCCAGGCCGAGAACCCACGATCCAAAAAGTGCCTAAGTATGGAATGAGGGATCTGCATATTATACTTTATAAAAGTACATGTTTACTATGTATTTCTTGTTTGTTGGAAAACTTTCACATCACTCGCCCGACCAGATTGTACAAACTTTCTCGTCTAATTAAATTCTGCAATATCAATATTTAATATTAATAATTTAGTATTGAAAATAATGTTTTGAAATATGTTAGATAGTTGATAGGGATTACCATCTGTAAACAATGGCAAACTTGAACCTGCCGGCCCTCAAGTCCATCTGTCAATCTGTATATCACGAAACTCCGAGTGTTGTTTGGAGGACACAGAAAAATGAAAGTGCAATGTTGAGCCATCCATCCCGTCGGTCTGCTTGTCAATTTGTATATTGCAGAATTGTGGATGTTATTTGTAGAACGCGGAACAATAGAGGCCCAATTTTCATCCCAAGAGCACCCGATCCAAAAAAGTGGCTAAATATGGAATTAATACAGAATCGGTACAGGACAATAAAATTGAAATGTTGAGCTAACCATCTCGCAAGTCCGCCTGTCAATTTGTATATCGTGGAAGTTAGGGTGTTATTTGTAGGAGACAGAACAATAGAGGCTCAATTTTCATCCTGCTAGGTCGAGAACCCGTGATCCAAAAAGTTCCTAAGTATGGAATGAGGGATCCGCATATGGTCTATAAAATCTCATGTCCATACTTTATAAAGGTACATGTTTACTTTGTATTGCTCATTTGTCAAAAAACTTTTACATCGCCCGCCCAACTAGATTGTAAAAACTTTCTCGTCTAATTAAATTATGCAATATCAATATTTAACATTAATAATTTAGTATTGAAAATAATGTTTTTAGATATGTTAGATAGTTGATAGGGATTGCCATCCATAAACAATGGAAAACTTGAACCTTCTATCTCTCAAGTCCATCTGTCAATCTATATATCATGGAACTCCTAGTTCTATTTAGAGGACACGAAATAATGAAATTCCAATGTTCAGCCAACCAGCCCGCAAGTCCACTTGTCAATTTGTATATCACGGAATTGTGGGTGCTATTTGTAGATCACGAAACAATAGAGGCCCATTTTTCATCCCAAGAGCCCCGGATAAAAAAAAGTGGCTAAATATGGAATTAATACGGAATCACTACAGGACAATAAAAGTGCAATGTTGAGCTAACCAGCCCTCAAAGTTGCCTGTCAATTTGTATATCGTGAAAATCTGGGTGTTATTTGTAGGACACAGAACAATAGAGGCTCAATTTTCAGCCCGCCAAACTGAGAACCCGCGATCCAAAAAGTTCCTGAATGAGGTATTCGCATATGCTCTATAAAATCTGGTGCCCATACTTTATAAAAGTACATGTTTACTATGTATTGCTCATTTTCCGAAAAAAATTTATATTGCTCGCCCAACCAAATTGTACAAAAATTTCTCGTCTAATTAAATTATACAATATCAATATTTAATATTAATAATTTAGTATTGAAAATAATGTTTTTAGATATGTTAAATAGTTGATAGGGATTGCCATCCGTAATAAATGGCAAACTTGAACCCGCTAGCCCTCAAGTCCATCTGTCAATATGTATATCACGGAACTACGAGTGCTATTTGGAGTAAACAAAACAATGAAAGTGCAATGTTGAGTCAACCAGCTCGCAGGTCCGCTTGTGAATTTGTATATTGCAGAATTGTGGGTGCTATTTGTAGAGCGTGGAACAATAGAGGCCCAATTTTCAGCCCGAGAGCCCCCAATCCAAAAAAGTGGCTAAATATGGAATGGTGGATCCATACATGCTCTATAAAAATCTCATGTCCATAGTTTATAAGAGTACATACTTAGTATGTATTACTTGTTTTTCGAAAAACTTGTAGGTGCGGAAGTTGGCAGATTCACAACTTCAGATTTCACTTAGAACCTGGCAGCCTCAGAACCCCGTTGTCCAAATAGTGGCTAAGTATGGAATGAGGGATCTGTACATGCTCTACAAAATCTCATGTCCATAGTTTTTAGAAGTACATATTTACTATGTACTACTCGTTTCCTCTGAATCTTGTTTAGAAGACACAGAACAATAGCACTGCAATGTTGAGCAACCCAGTTCGCTGCTTCATCTATCAATTTGTATATCGTGGGACTCTAGGTGTCATTTGTAGGATACGTAGCAATAGAGGCCCAGCATTGAGCCCACCAAACCAAGAACCCGCAATCAAAAAAGTGGTCAAGTATGAAATACAAGATCCGTACAAACTCTATAAGAACCTCATGTCCATACCTTATAAGAGTTCATGCTTAGTATGTGTTAGTCGTTTTTTGAAAAACTTCTACCTGCGGAAGTTGGCGGATTCACGGCTTGAGGTTTCAATTAATTTTAGATCACCAACCCGATCGACCGTTTCTTTGTTTGATATTGTAAGAAATGAATGTAAACTGTCCCAAGCCCAATTGTGCTATTACATCAACATGAGGCCCTTAAAATTGAAATAGTCCGCAAATCCACTTATCAATTTGTATATCGCGGAACTATGGATGCTATTTGCAGGGCACGGAACAAGAAAGCCCCAATTTTGAGCCCGCCAGCCCGTGAGTCCATTGGTAATGTTAGATAGTTCATAGGGACTACCATTTGTAAACACTCGCAAGGTTGGGCTCGCCAGCCCTGGATTCCATCTGTGGATTTGTATATGGTGGAACTCCGAGTGTTGTTTGAACGACATGGAACAATAGAAATGAAATGTTGAGCGACCCAACCCCCAAGACCGCCTGTCAATTTCTATATCGCGGAACTCTTGGTTGTTATTTGTAGCTAACGAAACAATAGAGGCCTAGTTTTGAGCCTGCCAGCCTGAGTACTCACGATCCAAAATTTGGCTTAAGTATGGAATGCAGGAACAGTACATGATCTATAAAATCTCATGTTCGTACTTTATAAAAATAGATTTTATGTATTGCTTATTCTTTTCAGAAAATTTTTTGGTAAGGAAGTTAGCAGATTCACGTATTCAGATTTCACTTACTTTTATATCACCAGCCCAACCGACCAACCGCTTCCCTGTTTCATATTGGACAGACCTCCTTGTCTAATTAAATTGTACAATATCAATATTTAATATTAATAATTTGGTATTCAAAATAATGTATTTAGATAATGTCCAATAGTTAATAGGGATTAACATCCGTAGACAATCGCATGCACGAGGCCGCCAGCCCTGGAGTTTGTCTGACAATTTGTATATCACAGAACTCCGAGTACTGTTTGTATGAAAAGAAACAAAAGGAGTGCAATTTTGAAAGAGCCACCCCGCAGGTCCGCTGGCCAATTTGTATATCACAGAATTTTGAATGATATTTGTAGGCCAGGGAACAATGGATGCCCAATTTAGAGCCCGCATGTACGAGAACCCGTGATTCAAAAAGTGGCTAAGTACATATTTAGTTTGTATTACTCGTTTTTCCAAAATTTTATAGTTTCTCTTTTCTCTATGCTTTTCTTTTTTGAAACGCGTGTTCTTGCATAGTTGGCTTTAACATTGTGTTTCCATTGTTCCACCGCCTGGGACTAGCACCTTGACTTCCATGATTTACAAATTTGCAAGAAAACCCCCCTTCATATCGTATACTTTCGCCTTGTGTTTTCTTGGTCCTTTTTCCCAATGTCTCATGCTTTTATATAAAGAACCCCAGGTTCAGCAATATACAAATTGCCCTCTCGCCACTGCACTTTCGTTGTTCCCATGCGCACAAATAGAAGCCGAAATTCCACGACATACAAATTGACGATCGATATCTGTCACTGAGATGCAATATGACCATCAACCCTTCATGTATCTTGGCTATATCTTCTGTCATTTTTCTTTTGTAACCCACCCGGCCGGTTTCCATACTTAGGTATTTCTTGGAATCGATTTCCCAGGTTAGTCGGTGCTTTGCTGCAATTCTCTATCACCACTGCCTTCATACTTGTTTCCAGATATGAAATAATTAAGCTTTAATGCTAGTAGTTCATCCTGCAAGAACCATTAAGAGTGTTATTAATGTCTGGAAGTCTAGAGAAGATTTGCCATTACTACAAATTAAACTAATATTTACGCACAAGTATGTTATCCTTTCCAAGTATTCATTTCAAACACGATACAATCTATTTTTTGTGTGCCAGCAGGTTGGTGCTTTTAAGAAATTTCTAATTATTAATATCCCTTCATCGTCACCGCGACCTTCACACTTTTTTCTAATTGTGCAATTAGTGAGTTGTGATGGTGTCAGCTTATTCCGCACTAACCCTCGAGATTGTCATTGATCAGTGAAAGGCTCAAGAATATATTCCATTGATGCGCATTAAACCATAATTTGCGTAGGGTTATATTATCCCTCCCTGATTTTCATTTCAAACATTGTCTCGAGAAAATGAAAATTCTTCATAACTTGTGGCAGCAGTTCTATCTAGCCATAGTAAACACATTGGGGCATAATGGCTAGAGGTTCCATTATTTCAGGGCATATTCTTACTACTCATCTCCCTCCATGCAGGAGAAAAAAAGAAGATGGTCCCTTGCTAAACTGAGAGATATATTTCAAGCAAAATAATTCCAAGGCAACCTTTCCTGCTCAAAGAAACTGCCCAGTTGCATTCATGGTTGATGCACAAGTTGATGTCATGAATTCCAAGACAGAAGAAGATGATCTGATGTTTGATGATACGGTAATGGATGATGGAAATGCAGAGAATCTTCCCACTCCTGTGCCCAAATTGAAATCAACCATAATGGATAGAACTTCCCGGCTCGGTGATGGTGGTCCTAACAACACCAAAAGGAGTTTCAAAAAAGAAACTGATGATAAACGCAATAGCCACTTTACAGCGCGAAAGTAGGAATTCCAGAATTCCAAATTAGTTCATTCTGGGTAGAAGAATTTCACTGTAAAGAAATGATATGTTGATGCTCCCAGAGATATATTTCAAGCCAAAATATTATTGATTAACATCTTCAGGAATTAGTTCCAAAACTTTGACTGCTGCAAGGCATTTTTCTACTAGTCATCTCCTTCCACCCAGAATGGACTAATTTGAGCCTCTGAAATTGCATGCGCAAACTGTGCTCCTGAATTTTTTTGGACTACGCAGAGGTGGTTTCAACTAAGGGCTATTCCATTTTCCCTGCAACGTTTTTCCTCTTCTTCCTCACTGGAAGTTTCTGAAAACTATCAATTTCAGCACAGGATGATTCATCAAGGAGAAAACTGTGAGGATCTTGCATACTATGGATCATGTGCCTATGTTTTTCGTAGATACGTTCAATGTTTTGGCCTGAATAACTAGGTCCAATTTCTAAGGATAGATGTACAATACTGGGTGTTTTTCTTATTTTTTTACATGGATTTTCTAATAAAAAATTTGCCTTCGACTCTTCCTTGTTGCTTCTTTTCTAGATTTAAGGCATGTTCTCATTGGCATGGTTCGGTGCTCTCGTACTTCTTCAATATTGTGTTTACTTAGGTTATTTTTCTAATATGGAACATCTAACAATTATATGAAAATGTACTATGTCAATCCACCAGCCTTTTATGCAAACAAAAAATGGATTATAGAGTTTCAAACCAAAGTTCAATTCTATTCATAATGCAGATAGAACATAGAAATACCAATGTACAATGTTGCAGAAAAATTGTTATTAAGTTTTAATGCTAACAACCAATAATTCAAGAAGTTTAATACTTGAGTTAATATGTTGCAGTCATGGAACAATGTATCAAGAACACAGTGACACCCACACGTTCCAATAAAATCTAATCTTCAACAAAGCGTTTGTTGGAGACTAGTATAAAATGAAGTTTACTAGTTAAGTTAATATGTTGCAGTCATGGAAGAATGTACCAAGAACATACTTACACGCACACATTGCAATAAAATCTAATCTTCAACAATGAATTTGTTGGTGATTAGTAGAAAATGATGGTTTTACAACAATGAGGCTTCTTTGAAACCAATTAATGCTTATGAAAACTGCCTTCCACCTTTCTATTTTCCCAATATTTTATTCCCTGTAGTTTCTCTTCCTGGTTACTTAATCATTTTTTTCCCAAAAATTCCTTGATGCACAACTTGCCGGATTCACATGTTTCCAACGACCATTTCCCCTTTCTTTAAATTGACCCTACCACATTTGCAGCATAGAAGCTATATTAAATAGAAAATCATTTCCTATGTAGTTTTGTACCCTACAAACAGCACCCATGGTTCCACACTATACAAATCGACAGTTGGATTTGCCGTTTGGCTTGCTAATATAATGCCTCGAAGTTTCGCGATATACAAATTGATAGACAAAGCATAAAATAAAGAACCAAGTAAACTTGTGGATCGTATTCCTGGTTCACAATTGCACTTGTGCTCTTTTATCGTGACATCGATCGAACGCTTCCCCATTCCATACCCAGAATCTTCTCCGACCACGAATTCCCAGTAGGCGAGCTCTAGATTGGACTTATGTTGTTCCATGGCTTGCGAATAGTACGGTCACTTCCGTGATATACATATTTGCAACTAGCCTTAGATCATACCCTCTTCCATATTACGGTCCACCTATCATGCCCTCTTCCGTGGTATACATTTTGCACTAAAAACTTTTGAGAAATACAATTTAACCGTCGGGTCCTCACATATTTTGCAGAACTATTGTCACCCCCTTTTGAAGCCCATCTATCCTCTTTCCATACTTTTCCATTTATTCAAATTTATTTGGCCGATCGTTGGTTTGGCGGGTTGAAGAAATATTCAGTTCCTAGTCATTTTTTCCTGTGCCCACGCCCCTTTGCAATTAGCAGTTGCCAATTATATATAAGATCTTATTTCTAGGCATGCAATTAGCAATTTCCCTATTCCATAGTTAGCCACTTTGTTGAAATTCCGCAAATATACAAATCAATTGTTGAACTGCCCCATCATGATCTCTTCTATTTTACACATTTTTCACTCAAAAATTCTGACACATGAAATTTGACCGTGCAACACTCGATTGTCCTGACTATCCTTGTAACCTTCTTTTGAATCCCATCTGACCGCTTTTTAGAGCTTGCCATTATTTCCTTGCTCTCCACCATCTCCGAAACCTTCGCACTTGTCTATNTATATCTTGTTTCTAAATATGGAATTACTGGCATTTAATTCTGAGAGGTCATCATGCAGGAACTGTATAAATTGTCATTGATGGGCAAAAGGCTCGAGGAGATCTCGTATTGATGCGCATTAAACAAAAATTTGTGGGGGAATTATATTATCCCTTCTGAGTGTTGATTTAAAAATCATGAACTCTTGTTCGCACGTCACGGCCTTCGCACATTCAGGAAACCTCCAATCATTAATTGCTCTTCGTCGTACCTGCCACCTTCGCATTTCTAAATATGCAATAAAAAATATTTTCTGCTAATAGTTCATCATGCACCACCCATACAGATTGTCATTAATCAACGAAAGGCTCGAGGATCTTTCCCATTCATAAGCATTTAACCAAGATTTAGTGGAGAGTTACATTATCGACTCTAACTTTTCATTTAAACCATCATCTGCAGCAAACCAATGTTCTCATAAACATATGGCATCAGCTCAATAGCAGTTCTTTGGAGATACAATCAACATCTTCAGGTGCGAGGACCAGAACTTCCAGTGGTCTAGGGAATATTCTTATTACTCAAGCTCTGCCGCAGAGAACCAAGTAATTTGGACCTCCGAGATTTCTCATGCAGGTTGTGTCCCTGAATTGTTTGACTATAAGGACTTGGTATCTTGGTGCACCGATAAATTTATTTCTGAGAAAAGAATTATTCCACTAAGGGATCGCTCTTCTGTTTCTTTGTCACCTTAGGTCTTCCGCCAAATGCTAAAATTATCGGAGCCAACATTGACATTCAAAGGAGAAGATTGAAAATAGTTCCTAGCACAGCATAATAATGGGTTGGACCTCTTGCCCCATTTTTTGGAAAACATTCTTCTAGTTCCTAAAGATATTACAAGAATCCAGGTTAGTTCATTTAGAAATCCATTCCATGAAATTTCTGGTTTTTTACAAGAATAACGGGACAGGAGTCCACAACAACTGTTTCCCAGATGGCTCTTTGATCCAGGGCAGGATCTTTTATGATTATGGTTGAGTTTTAAACTTGCATGAATAATTCAACCACTTGAGATTTTAATGAAAGAATGAGGAAAGAAGAGGAATATGACATTCAAAACACATATGCAGATCTGAAAAGCATAATGAACAGCAAACCATAAAAACGCAGGTTGATAACGGAGTTCGGCACAATGTTTGCCTACGTCTCCGGGCCTTTTTCCTGTGGGGGAGGCTTCTTTATTTCTGCTCAAGTGCTCAAAATTACATCTCAGCAATGCCCAAAGGCTACAAGACTGATCTGGTCTTGTTGTCCCAGATCTCAAGAACCCTGCAAAAGAAACGGTACGCCAAACTGATGCTCCAAGCTCCCAGAAACGATCCGATAGCGTTTCCACCTCAAGGGCTTCCCTGCAACAAATTGCCTTTGGCTTGACTTTCCTTCAGCATAACTCTGCTCTGAATGACTATCCATTGGCCTCAAACAGGCCTGGTTTATATAGGAATGGAGTTGGTTTCTCATCCCCAACTTCCTCCAAGAATCTGGCCTCCAAAAATGCCCAATATCCCCCAAAAATGGAAGAAATCTGCTAAAAATAGCTATAATTAATTAAAATTTAACCAAACTCTGTAACAATACCCACTTTGCCAATGTATTTGGTCAAATAGGGCGCAAGCCCCCCGATCGGCGCGCCCCTTGGTCATGTGAAACGGCCATGTGGCCGAGCGCTTTACGTGCTGGCCCTTTTTTCGTTAGCCCCTGGCTCCTTGTTTCTTGGTCGCGTGGCGTGACATGTGGCCACGGTCCAACGGCTATAAAAAAACCGCTCTGTATATGGTAGAGCCCCGGGTCACTTGCGCGCTAATAGGACCACGTGCTAGGTGATTTAACCCCCCCGCGCGTTGGAAGTGATAGACCCCCCGGGTCATATGGCGTGAAATGTGGCCACGGATCATAACAATACAACGACCCGCTCTATGTATGGAACCGCCCGCCAATAGATACGTTGAACGGTCATGTGGTATAATGTTGGAATGGAGGGCTGGGGCTAAGCCCCGGCCCTTTTTCCCGCCGGTCATAACTCTATCCCAATTCAAATTCAATTCAAACCGTTGGTATTACACGTAACGCCCGCCGGTGCCGTGGTTAGCCCAACGTTGTGGAACCGTTCACCCCCGGGAGGTCGCGGGGTCGACCCCCGGTGCCACCAAACAAGTTTTATAACATTGAACCAATCAACGAATCATACATCGCCATGTGGCACCCTATGAGTGGGCCACGTGGCGTTTTTAAACCAAACGGATAATGCCACGTGTCATCACGTCATTAGTCCACGTGCCTGCCAAATCATCTGCCAAATCATCTGCCACCGTACTGCCATGTCATGCCACGTGTCAGCCAAACCGTACGCCTTGTTAGCTCGCCACGTTAGCCGATGATGTCAGCGTGCCATGTGTCACCCTGTGAGTGGTGACACGTGTCACCTCCGTACTGACCGAATCGTACGACGAAAATGCCAAAATCACCTGACACGTGTTGCGTCCTGGTGATGCCACGTGTCCTCCGTACGGACCTGCCATGCATCGCTCTCTGATGCTGCCATGTGTTTTCATCCCTGTCTACCACGTGTCGCAATCTAATTGGCCCACGTCAGCTGTACGGCCCTGCCACGTGTGCGTACGGCCTGCCCAGTCAGCATCAAATTTTTTCCTGTTTGACTTTTCGGACAGAATGTGATATCTTCTCCATACGGACTCCGTTTGACGAAGTAAATATACCGTCGGAATCAGGAAGACGAGACGTACGCAATGGCACAGGTTTCGTCGCATTCCGAGCACTTTCATTTTTGAGCATTTTTC
>SNQJ01S0148451.1:5584-23526 GCA_010110895.2 Picea sitchensis | reverse complement strand
TGATATGAGATTTCTATATCCTAGTATGAGGGAGATGTGTAATTCCTTCAATACTTAACATGTAGCTGACATGTGGCATATGTGTGTGTGTGTGTATTTTAAGAATCAACAAGATCTTGTTAAGAAATAGAGAAAACACAACACAAGAGACAAGAACTTTGATGCAGGAGCATCATCATCAAAGCGTAAGTGGAAGACATCTCAGCGCCCTAGTGCGCATTTTGAAGTGATTTTTTAATATTAATGATGGTGTGTCGCATAATATCTTGAAAATATTATAATTAAATAATGTCTTAAATGTTTAGGATTTGAACCATCGCATGAGATCGATGGGGTGTATTTTCCTTTAATGTAGTAGCTTGCAGTACAGATTTGAAATGTTTTCTCTTATCTGTCTGTCTCGAACATTTATTGTAATAAATCCTTAGTAGTTGAAAACTTTTAATTTGATAGGATACCACTAATGTAGTCGAAGGCAAAAACTCTATGAGCTCATTGTTTATAAATAAATGTAATATATGCCCAAATGAGGTTGTTGAAGAGTATTGTAGCTAATATTATTGTTGTTGAACGATATTTGAAGCTAAGAGTTGTTGAGTTGCTTAAGAGCATTGTATGATTCCATGTACATATCATTTGAATGAATATAACAGAGAAGCGTTGATCCAAATGTTTAGTGTTGTTGTTACTGTGTCTATATGGATGAATGAATGGTAAGATTTATGTTAATTGCAATTCTCTATTATTACTTCTTCTTATGTTATGAATGCATTTACATGGTTGAATGTATGAATCTGTGAGATATTAAATAAGTTTCAATTTTTTCTCTTATACAAGCCTGTGCAAGGAGTGCATAGTGTCCACAAGGTGTGCATTGACAGAGTCTATTTTGACTCAGAAGCTCAGGAGAGGTACCTTGGAGCTTTGTATGCAAGGAGTGCATATTGTCCGCAAGGAGTGTGTCAACAGAGTCATTTTGACTTAGAAACTCAGGAGGAGTAACTTAAGAGTATTTGTAGAAGAGTGTAAATAATTGTTGCAAGGTCTGCATAGTCACTCACAAAGAAGTTGAGTCATGGAAGAAGGCTTGTTGCAAGGCGTGCATAGGGTAAATTTCGACTAAGTGTCGAAGAAAATGATCTAAAGAGTAAAAGTTCGAAGGAGGTACAAGCTCAAAAGAGATAGCAGGGGAGAATTATTCAATAGGGAGGATCCATTTAAGATTCCTCAAATTAATGAGAAAGATTCGTTTAGGAGGAACCAGGATCGTTCTAGACCATTAGATCTAGGAGAGTTGCATGAAGGTTAGTTGTGGAGTCTTTCGGCACTTCGTGGTTCGAATATTTTGAAGTGTTGAAGAGTGGGGATCGCCGAAGTCCTCAAGACGTGAAGTAATCCCAATTTTTGGTTGCAACTAGGATACGTGGCAGCGGATCAAAGAGTTCATGAGAAAGAACTCTCGAAGTCTTATGTGGAGCAAGAGAAAACTTTGTGAAGTCAAGAAGGACAAAGAAGATCGGGATCGTTGGATCCAGGACAATACGTGGTGGAGATCCATGTACTTCAGAGGAGAAGAACTTCGGTGAAAAGTAAGGGCGGAGTGAGCCAAAATTCCCAAATTCGAGAAATAACGAAGTAGATTGCGACTGTCGATTTGAGGGGGACACGTGTCATCCAATCGCAGGATCCATAAGTGTGCATACAGAAAAAAGGTAAGAAATTGAATCCTAGTTGTTGATTGTGTGGAAACATGGTGTCATCTATGTCACTTCGGTGATAGAGTACTTCAGGGAAAAGGAGTGTTAAGACGTTCAGAACTCTCGAACGTTGAAGTCCTGAAACGGATCACAATCATTGGTTGTTGGAGAGACGAGAATCGTAGATCTTATTGGCTAAGTTCGCGGTTCAGAGTTCAAGGAAAAGGGTTGCATTTGTTGCCAAAATAGCCGAAGCCTGAAGTTTTGAAGTGCCTTAGTTTTGAGCCCCAGATCATAGCCCAAGGTCATACAAAGAGAGGATCTTAGCAGAGGAGCTAGCGCTCACCACTCAGTGTTACTAGAAGTGCCAGAGAATGGCTATGCGGGTAATTTGAACCTGTGTGGTAACAAATGGGGCCCTGTTTAAACTGATTTTACGGTCTAGTAGAGGCTTGAAGAGATGATTCGACTCAGTATCTTGAAGATCCTTGACCGAGAGGTCACACAACCCCTAGGAGAAAAGGGGGGCTGCATCAAACTTTGTGGAAAAAAGATTTTATCCATACTCAACATTTGTATTGATCTCATGATATCAATTTATAATACACAGATTCGACCACATATAATAACTAATCAATAGATAATGACAACACCTCATCAACAAATAAGGATAAAAACTCATAAGACAGTGGTCATAGACTTTGTCATTTTCTAGGGACTCACAATCTAACACCCACCCCCCCTCAATCACAATTCTGAATAATTATACCAGCAAGGAAACATTAACTCATTGGTATCATTTTTAATCTCCAATCTAAAACTTTTGAACCAAGCTTTGATGAATATATACCTAAAAAACGACCAATATGGATGCTTAATGGTTCATCTGAAATGAACATAGAAAGAAAATAGAATTTATGGAAGTGAATAGTTGCCATGTCTGAACATTGACTTAGTAATTGGTGAAAAAATAGGATCACCATTATGCTATTAGTGATAAAATAAGATCATTGAAGTGCTCCTTAAATTTAAACACAATTAGGTGTCAAACAACATCCCAATAAATAATTGATTTGATTGTAACTAACTTGTTGCGGAGACCAATTGTCATTTTGGAATTTTAAACAGTTGATTTGATTGTAAATATCTTGTTAAGGATGGAATCAGACCGACCAATTCATCAACTAATGGTTGGTTGGGAGAAGGCTCATGGGAAGCAACTGGAGGTTGTTGCTGGGAAATAGCAATTCATTCCAACAATTTCGAAGCTTAATCCATACGATTGAAAATGTAAGTGTAGTGCATAACCAGCAAGCAATATTGACTTGACCCTTTTTCCCCCAAACTGATGATTATTCAATGATGGTTTGTCACCATCATGACCTGCAGTAGCTAGCGACATGGGTTGTTGAGAACCCTCAGACCATACTTATAAAACCTTCGAAATATCAGGGAAATCCTTAAGAAGGTGGTCATCCTTAAAAATATTGCAAGGTAATTTGAGCTTGCGATGTGTTTTGGTAGGATTTTCAATATCATTAATACTCCCAACATGATTAATAATGATTGGATGATTTCCCCCTTGCTTATTTTTCTTATTCTTTTTAATCCTTTTCTTCTTCTTCTAACCCTACTAGTTACTAGTATTAAGACTTTCACCAGGTAAAGAAGAAGAAAGGGAAGAAGAGGAAACAGACGAAGAAGGCCAAGAGTCAATGTGAGGTTGATTTTATTAGGATGGAGAGTTTGGATTCAAAGCACCAGGAGAATTACGGATCACCGAAGTGGAACAAAAACATACTGGTAACCCTATAGTGAACCTAGAAAACTCAAAGTAACAATGTAAGGAGGACCAATATTCCCAAAACTAGGAAAAGGATGAGGATCCCCATGAAAATGGGTTCCTTGATTGGTAGGCTTCGGAATTGTTTCCATAGATAAATATTCAACCTAGGGTCAACTACGAATGTTAAAAGAACACACCCTTAAAAAATCTAAAGGCAATCAACCAAACAAAGAGTAGGTAAAAAGATCTTTCAAAGAGGAGATATCAATTCATTGGTGAAGATATGAGAAGTAGTTACCCCAACCTCCACGTAATAACCCTTCTCAATGCAAGTAAACCTCACTTTGTGGCATCATCCTTCGAGGGTAGTGAAATTTTGATATGATATCTGCCTCAGGTACCATGGGAATCCCCCCACCGTCACCTATGTAGATACCTAGGAAAGGTCACTAGAGTTACCAACTCACAGTCAACCTCCAGGGGGGTACATGCAATAGTCGGGACCGAACGTATGGGTAGGATAACAAATTCTAGGGTTCTTATAGAGGACTAAAGACAAGTAGACCAGTATTACTCTTGAGGACCTCAAACATATTCGATATTCATGAAGCACCGAGAAAAAGTGAATCAGTAACACTTCAAGAAGAACCCCCAATATATTCTCTTTCCACTACAATTAGTCAATATTTGGAGGGGCAATATATGTTTCTCTTCTGCACGCAACCTCATTTTTATCCCTTTTGTTAAAGGGGGTTCCCAGCTATGCATATACGAAGATTGGATTTTTTCACTCTCTATTGTTCTACAGTCTTGTTTAGTATCCTTGGATTATTAACTCACTTCACCCTAATCCAAATCCCTATCCTTAGACTATTGTTGATATGATATAAATCAAATATGTTTAATTGATTTTATTAGCATGTTGGTTGATTGTTAATGGTTTTTATTACTTAGAAAGGCATACAAAAGTGAAACTGATGATGTGATGAGACTCGACTCCAATAAAATGAAAAAGGAATGAAATGAAAACATTCATTTTCGATGAATTTTATCTACGAGAAGGAGAAGAGTTTATTTTTCTTAATAGAAATAAATACCCAATACCATGCAATTTTCACTTAAATTTCAAACTATCCAATCAATATTTCTGAAATCCCAAATGAAAACAAGCTTAAATTTAAAACATGTTCCAAAACAAAACCCTAAAAATCTAAATGCAAGACCTTTCTTTTTCTTTCCTTTAAAGCTTCCAAATTATATGAAAAACTTCAAAATATAATATCTTTTGCTTGCACTTTCAAAAAGAAAAGATTCAACGACACTTGCAAAGAATCACAAACAAAAGAAAATGAAGAAAACAAACATGTAATCAAATGGACAATACTGAAAATAACCTAACAAAGATGATTTCAATTCTTTTATTTTGCAAATAATAAATCTAAATTTTTTAATGTTTGCAAAACAAATCAAAATTCAATCAAAAGAAAACTCTTCTGAAAGATGTCAAATCCAATCAATGAGTTATGAAATCAAATAGGATCAAGGTTAACCTGATGAAACAGAACTCAAATAAAAGGCTTAACACAATGAGTTTCAATTCCTAAATGCAAATCTTAGATTCCAAAAAGAAAAACAAGGCACTTGAAAGTTCTCAGAATCAAGAATTCAAATTGATAGTGACATGTACGCAAGAAAAAGGATTAAATTATCCTAAAGTAGACATGCACACTTTGGCAACTTGAAAAGAAATAGAAACTCAAAATAGATAATTAGATCACCTAATTACCTAAGTGAAATCAATTAAATCCAAGAATAAGTATAAAAGACTTTAATGGAATGATCTGAGCTAAAAGTCTAAAGAAAAAAAAAGAGGCAAAATAATCTCCAAACCAACCTAGGAAGGAGATCAACGCTCCTATAAGGAGGCAAAAATGTTGTTGAATAAGGGTCAATGCTCCTCGGGACACTAGAAGGGAGCATCGATAATGGTTTTCAACGCTCTGTGGATCACTGTGGGGGAGCATCTATGCCTGGAAGTGGTTGAAACAACACCAAATTTGTCCTAGAATGATGCAAAAGTGAAGTTCTTGACTAAATAAGATTCCTAAATATCGCTAAGGAGAGTGAAATATTCATAGAAACAAACAAAAGCAAGAGTAAATAAAAAATTAAAGACTGGGAACTCCTTCCCTAGTGGAGTTGCCAATTTTTTGTTACAAAATATTTCGCCTATGGACAGGTGAAATCTCCCTTGGATATTTAGACCCATAATTACCAAGACATAAAAACAAACAAATGGACACTAACATTCCTTTATATATATTATGTATGTCTATAGAAAGAGAAGAAATAAGAAACAAGAGTGACTTACTCCTTTTTTACGGTTCTCCTCAATAATATTCAATCTTTGGCCTTGTTTTCCAAGCTCCTATCGCAATAAATAAAGTCTGCAAGGAACAAAACAATACCTTCTACTTCTACAATATATCATAAGACAAGAACATATCTATCTATATATACATACATGTATAAACATCGGTATGGAGGAAATAAAACCAAGTTATGTATTATGAAAACATGGGAACTTACAACCATGTTTCACTAGCATTCCTCCAAGCTTCCAATCCAATCCTTGAATGCACTCTAAATATGTTTCTATTAATATCATAAGTATCATATACACACTTTTTCCTCTCTCCCCTTTCACCTTGGAATTCCCTCATTATATAGGATTTGGAGGCTTAACAACCATGGAGGAAATCACTCACTAGATCCACTAAATTGGGATCTCCAAGATTTTTAGGGAGAAAACATCTCTCAAGGATTTTAGGGAGGAAATATATCTCAAGATCCATCAAATTAGGATATTGGTTTGAGAAAATATCTCAACCATCCATGAGATTCTCAACTTCTCCTTGAGACTAGGAAACTAAATGTGAGTTGGATTCTCACACTAAATTAATTTATTTCTTTTAATAACAATGAATAATACATGTTCACATAGTGTTTTTACCTTCATATGATAAATATCTCCTCCAACATGTTTAGGGATTATGAAAAACACTCCCTCACTAAAATGTGACATGTTGGGTTGTTATATTCTTTGTCGTGAAAGTCTATTCAAGGTGAATCGACTAGCAGTCGAAGGTCGACATGGATCAACAACAGATTGAAGTCGAGGTGGATTGAAAGTGAATAAAAGGTCAAGAGAGTTGACTGGGTAAAGTCGAATTCAAAGATATCAATGGAAAATCAACTGACAAGAGGTCGAAGTGCGGGCATGAGACAACCAACTATATACCAAATGAAGGTCGATTGTTAGTCGACTGGTAAACTGACTTGGAGTCGATTGTAACAGAATCTATGGATTTATGGGATTTGTACCCAATCATGATATGCATGAATCTGTAACTGTTTTTGGGCACCAATATTTAGGGTTTTTCCTATAGTAAAGCCTATAAAGAGGAGTGTTGTAAGGTCATAAAGGATAATGCAAAATATGCTAATGCATGTGTAAATCATAGGTTGTTGTTCATGTATATGTAAGTCGAATTGGCTATAGGGTTTTTATTTCCTATGAAATAGGATATAATGTCGATTGTGTCTTAGGTGTGGACCAAGGTTAGACATGTAACCTTTTATTTTCATTGAATAAGACAACAAGAGAGAAGAACTCTCAAAGGAATGTTGGTTTTCCAGGGTAAAATCTCAGTGTATTGTGTCATTTCTTGTGTCATTTGCATTCTTGATTAAAGTATTCTTCTCTTATTCTAGGATTAGTGTGGAAGTGTCTTTCATTTCTTGACATGTTGTATGAGAACTTAGTTCTTCCCTGATAAGTGAGTTATCAGAGCAGTGTTATTCTTTGGCGAGTATATCATATCTTGATTTGAAAATCTTGAATCTGAAAACTAAAACCTAGGTACAGTAAGAGTCGTAAGTCAAAAATTTTGTTAAAATCCATGGTAAAGAATGGCGAGCGGTTCCAGAGTAGAGATAGAAAAATTCAATGGAAAACAATTTGAGATTTGGAATCTTAAAATGGAATATATTATTATAGATCGGGAACAATGGAAAACAATTTGTCCAGGTACCCAGCCGACAGGCATGTCAACGGAAGAATGGGAGAAACTAGAAATAAGAGAAACAAGTATGATTCATCTTTGTCTTGCAGATTTGGTGCTGCTAAATTTCTCAGGTGAAGATTCATCCAAGAAACTATGGGACAGGTTGGGAAGCTTATACCAGTCGAAATCTCTGGTAAATAAGTTGTTTCTAAGAAAGAAAGTGTATCTTCTAAGAATGAGTGATGGAATTTCAGTGAATGAGCATTTAAATGTGTTTAATACCATGTTAATCCATTTATTGTCTGTGGATATGAACATCACTGATGAGGAGAAGTGTATTAGCCTATTATATTCTTTGCCAAACTCATGGTATAGACTAGTCGTGGCTATTGGGATTAATACAACCACACTAGTGCTAGAGGATGTGGTTTCTTCTATGTTGTCAGAATAAATGAGAAGAAATAACATGGAAGGATCAACCACATATGCTCTCATAGTGAGAGGTAGACTGGTAGACAGAGATAAAGGTAGATTCTTCAGTAGAAATTTTAAGTCGAAGGGTAGATCTAAATCGTCAGGTTAGTCAACGCGAAGATGTTGGAAATGCAGTAAAGTTGGGAATTATAAAAAGGACTGTAAGTCAAAGGCAACATAATTTAGTGCTAGATCTTATGAGAATAAGTCGACTGAGAGAAATATGACCTAGGAGAAGGGAGGTGATTTGTACCTGACATCGATCAATACATAGTCAGATCAATATGTTTGGTTGATCGACTCAGGAGAATCCTATAATATGACACCACATAAAGAATGGTTTTGTGAATATGAAATATATGATGAGAGTGATGTGTTCCTAGGGGATGACTCGACAACCAGAATTATCAGACGGGGAAGATTCCAATTGAAACTACAGGATGGGAAGAAAAGAACCCTTCTAGGTGTCCTACACATTCCGGTTTTGGAAAGAAACTTGATATATGTCAGTAAGATGAGTGATGTAGGTATCCATACTCTGTTTTAGAAGGATTTGTGCAATATGGTCATAGGTGTGATGGTCTTAATGAAAGGACTTCATATTGGTAACCTATAAAATTTGTTAGGGAATGTTGACTCGACTGGATGCAACAACATCATTGCTCCTGAAATCAACTCCAGTACGACTTGACTCGACTTGATGTTGACACAACTCGACTTGAATTGAGATAATTCGGTTCAAATCGACTCGACAAGACATGATGAAATCGACTCAACCAGGCTATGGCATGAGAGGATGGGACACATTGGACAAAAAATACTTCGAGCCATGCAAAGAAAAGGTATGGTCAAAGGTTTTCCTGAATGTGGTTTAGAAGTCGACTTTTGTGAACATTGCATATATGGGAAACAAAGTCGAGTGAGGTTCCCATCCAGAGAGACAAGGGAAAATGGGATTCGAGAGCTGGTGCAGAGTGATGTGTTTGGCCCAGTTACAGTTCCTTCACTTGGTGTATCTCTGTATTATGTCTCCTTGATAGATAAATTTCCAGGAAGACGTGGATATATTTCCTGAGAAAGATATCATAGGTTTTTGAGATATTTAAGGAGTTTAAATATATTGTGGAAAACCAAACAGAGAAGAGGATTAAAGTGTTGAGAACTGACAATGGTGGTGAATTATGTGGAAAGGAATTTGATCAGTTCTGTAAGCAGTGGGGCATATCACGCCAAAATACCGCACCATATACTCCATAATAAAATGGAGTTGCCGAGAGATTGAAAAAAACGTTCATGGATAAGGCAAGGAGCATGCTCAGTGGTGCTCGGCCCGCACAATAATTTTGGGCAGAGGCAGTTGACACTGCAAAGTATATGGTAAATATGACTGCTTTGTCAGCACTAGTCGACACAAATCCAAATGAGGTATGGTCTGGTAAGAATTTATCGGTGGCACATCTCAAAGTATTTGGTTGTGATGCATTTTTGCATGTTCCCAAGGAAAAGAGGAGAAAGATGGAAAATAAGATAGTCAAATGTATTTTCATTAGATACAAAGACGAGATGAAAGGATATAAGATCTGGGATCCTGCATCAAGGAAAATAATGTACAGTCGAGATGTAGTCTTTAGAGAAGTCATAGGTAAGTCTTGTCTTGAGGAAGTTGTTCGAACCGAGAATAATCTTGATATGGTTTGGTTTGAGCTAAGGAACAAAGAAGATGATTTAGATGAGTTGACTGAACTTGAGGAAGAGGTGGAACAATTGACTCTGATGATAAGGAGGTCAGAAAGAGTAAGAAAACTAGTTGAAATGTATAGTCATCCCAACCATTCTTCATTCATGTTAACTTCCATCGACGATGAGCCAAAGTCGTTTAGTGAGAAAATTGACTTAACATAGGGTAAATTCTGGAAGGACGCCATGGTCGAAGAGATGGAATCCTTGTACAATAATGAGACATGGAATTTAGTCAAGTTACCTAGTGGAATAAATACCATCAGTAGAAAATGGGTGTTCAATAAGAAGATGAATGTCACGGGACAAGTCAAGAATTTCATAGATAGACTGGTAGAAAAAGGATATTCCTAAGTCGAGGGAGTCAACTTAGGTGAGATTTTTTCCCCTGTTTCAAAACTAACTTCCATTAGATTACTAATGTCTTTGGCTGCAACATTCGATATGGAGATGGAACATATGGATGTCAAGACAATGTTCCTACATGGGGACCTAGAAGAAGAAATCTACATAAAACATCCTAAAGGATTTTTAGTAAAGGGAAAACAAGAGTTGGTGTGAAAACTCAAAACATCCCTTTATGGTCTAAAAAAATCACCAAGGATGTGGTACCAAAAGTTTGACACATACATCCTTCTTAGTTTGGGATTTGTGAGAAGCAAAGTTGATCATGGCATATATTCCAAGGAAGAAGGCGGGCATTTCATATATGTATCTTTGTGTGTCAACGACATGTTGTTGATAGAAAACAACATGGATGAAATAAAGGAGTTGAAGAGGAAACTATCCTCCAAGTTCGACATGAAGGATCTTGGTGCAACTAACTTCATTCTGGGAATGAAGATTAAGATAGATCGAGCCACAAAAAGGATCTATTTGAATTAGACAAAGTATATTGATAAAATTCTAAAATGATTCATCATGCAGAATTGCAAACCAATGAAGATGCCAATTTCTATAGGAGCAAGGCTTACTGTTGAACAATGCCAAAGACACAAGAACAAATAGAGGACATGGCATGTGTTCCCAATGCAAGTGTGGTTGGTTAGTATTCTAATGTATGTGATGGTCTTCACTTGACCATGCATTTCCCATGCAGTGGGAATGTTGAATAGGTACATGTCAACACTGGGAAAGGAGCATTGGAAAATTGTCAAGAGAGTATTTAGGTATTTTTGTGGCACGAAGGACTATGCTATATGCTACCAAGGAAAACCTAGAGGTGACAATGGTAAATTATATGTACATGGCTTTGTCGACCTCAACTAGGATAGAGATATGGATTAACGGAGGTCAACCAAAGAATATGTCTTCAATATGTTCGGTGGA
The DNA here is from genome assembly GCA_010110895.2 of Picea sitchensis. Taxonomy (NCBI): domain Eukaryota; kingdom Viridiplantae; phylum Streptophyta; class Pinopsida; order Pinales; family Pinaceae; genus Picea; species Picea sitchensis. The sequence goes on along the minus strand of SNQJ01S0148451.1, from coordinate 12,436 downwards.
GGAATAAGTTGGATGAGTAAGTGACAAGAGGTTGTATCCTTTTCAACAATAGAATTTGAATACATGGCAGTCTTTCATGGAAGAAAAGAAGTGGTATGGCTTCAAAGGTTGTGTTAAGGAATTGGGTTTGAACAGAGAGCTATGAAGGTAATTTGTGACAATCAAAGCACAATATTTCTAGAAAATAACCATGCTTATCATCAAAAGACTAAGAACATTGATGTAAAATACCATGTTGTAAGAGACATGGTGGAAAGTAACAAGGTGTTACTGAAGAAAGTAGACACGTTGGAAAACATAGCAGACTCGTTGACCAAGTCTATGAGTGTTATGAATTTCTCTTCGTGCATAGAGGCAATGGGAATTGTTTCCTTGGGTCTAAGAACGAAAGTTCAAGAATCATTTGTTTCAGCAAAGAAGACAACAAGTGGGAGAATGTTGGGTTGTTATATTCTTTGCAGTGAAAGTCTAGTTGAGGTGAATCAACTGATGTTCGAAGGTCAAGGTGGATCGATAGCATGTCGAAGTTGAGGTGGATCGACAACAAGTCGAAGGTCGAGAGAGTCGACCGGGTAAAGTCGAAGTCGAATATATTGATGGAAAGTCAACCGACAAGAGGTCAAAGTGTGGGCATGAGACGACTGACTAGAGACCAAATGAATGTCGACTCGTAGTCAACTGGTAAACCAACTTGGAGTCGACTGTAACAGAATCCTGGGATTTGTGGGATTTGTATCCAATGATATGAATGTATCTGTAACTATTTTTGGGTGCCAATATTAAGGGTTTTTCCTATAGTAAATCCTATAAAGAGGCATTGTGTAAGGCCATAAAAGATAATGCAAAATATGCTAATGCATGTATAAATCGTAGGTTGTTGGTCATGTATATGTAAGTCGAATTGGCTACAAGGTTGTTCTTTCATGTGCAAGAGGGTATGATATCAATTGTGTCTTAGGTGTGGACCAAGGTTAGACATGTAACCTTTTATTCTAATTGAATAAGACAACAAGAGAGAATAACTCTCAAAGGAATGTTGGTTTTCTTGGTTAAGGGTTTCCAGGGTAAAATATCGGTGTACTGTGTGATTGCTTGTGTCATTTCCATTCTTGATTAAATTCTTCTTCTCTTCTGCTAGGATTAGTGTGTAAGTGTCTTTCATTTCTTGATATGAAAATTACATACTTAGTAGTGTGGTAATTTGGTGTGTAATAGGACCTCACAAGACATGCATTGATCATAGAAAAAATTGTTGAGAAGAATAGGAAAATCCATTTGCAAGTACATGAGATGATAAATAAGTCACATGAAAAATACAATGCCATACATGATCAACACAGGACTGAGAATTCATTTGAAGTGGGAGACAGAGTTTGGTTATAACTGAATAAGGAAAGACTACAGGGTCGTGGTAAGAAGATCAAGGCTATATGGTATGGACCTTTCAATATACTGGAGAAGGTGGGAGATAATTCCTATAGACTCGGTCTACCCCCATACATGTGAATTTACTCAATAATGAATGTGGATAATCTCAAAATCTACAATGTAACGACCCCATCGTTATGACTACAAGCAACGCCAACAAGTGCGAGATTTTTTTTATTTTTTTTTAGCAGGAAGGCAACAACGACAACAGTTAAACAACACAACTTGACAATGAACAAAACACATGTAGATTAGGAAATAGACAACAACGAATCAGGACAATAGCACAACATGCAATTGGATGAAACATGCGATAATCAATAGGCAAACAAACGGCTACCCTCTCGACACCAGGAAGTCAACGCCTACAAGTTGAAGGACAACTTCAACAATCCTGACACAATGGCTTGATGACTAGTAACTAGAAAACCTCTATAGCACGCAAAACCCAATGCATTGAGACGTTACAAAACCCAGTACCAACATCAATTACAACAAATAATGCCCACATCAGGAAGCACAAGAGTCCATCTAGGTTATCATTCGTTTCTATCCATCAGGGTGCACAATGATCCCCTCACCAGGAATCATGTCATCACAAGGTGATAGGCGATAAAGTAACCCTAGCGCAACACAACCTATCTAGACCAATAACCCAAGGAAATCCAATGCGCTAAGATACCAAATTAACTGACAAGAATACTATATCCACACACCCAAGCAACAAGTCGACAAGATGCAAGATGACATCACTCAAATTAATTTTGCACAAACTATTAAACGACCTCGCCAACAAACCATAAACCATTATCAATTAAGCATGATGTCTAAGTGTGAAGGAGTGAACTATTATCATAAATGTGAACTACATTTCTTATTAAATATTTGACATTCCTCTCTATATTATTGTTGTCTAAATACGCGAAATTATTGAGTTGATATGATATTGCAGTGTAATTACAAGATAAAGAATATAAGATTTGTTGTCAAAAATAAGATTTCTTTCAAACACAACACAATGTTTTCAACAATAGGGATGTGATGTCGACAATATTGTTGTCTAATATATCATTGTCCATTAAAGGAATTTAACAATTATGTGTGTGTGTGTGTGTGTGTGTGTGTGTGTGTGTGTGTGTGTGTGTGTGTGTCGCTTCCTTTTAACCGGGAATTAACAATATTGTTGTCTACAACAAGGAAATAACCAAATCACTAATTTAACAAGATAATAGAAGTCGTTATCTATTAATAACTAGATGTCATGCATAGTCACAAACACTATCATATATTAGATAAAACATTGTCATAAAAACGCTATCATATAAAAAAAAATGTTGTCTATGCCAATGATATCATTGTCTATTTAATGGAAATCACATAGTTAAATTTTTGGGTTGTTTAAGCGCATAAATAAATGAACGCAGACATAAAAGGAATGCATATATCCATGATATTAAAAACGCTACCTAGGATTTGTTGTCGACAACAAAAAAATACACAGGTCACCATGATATTAATTAATTAGTAAATCGCAATGAAATTTGTTGGTATATCACAATGAATTTCGTTGGTATATCACCATGGAATTCACTGGTATATTACAGGTATATCACAATGAAATTGCTGGTAAAAACGCAGGTATCTCACAATAAATTTGCTGGTAAAAATGTAGGTATATCACCAGTCCAGCATAGGTAAAAACACAGGTGGATCACCATTCCAAACGCAGGTAAAAATGCCATCCAAAAATATAACAAATCAAAGACTATCATGTAAAATGAGAATGCAAACGGTTTTAGAAATAGATCTCTAATCCATCAAAGTGTAGAGTTGTAAATAGTTTACAAGTAAAAGGAATGCAGACAGATCATTTAAAATGAAATGTCAACATATAATTAAAAAGGAATGCAGACATATCATTAAAAAAACGTAGTCATATATATCATTGGAGTTTATGATAATGTAGTCAAACAAGCAATTTCACTGTAAAGAAATGGGAATGATAATATCTCTGCTGGGATTAATCACAAAAAAATGTCGGGATTTATCATAAAAATGCGGGGATTTGTGTAATAACGCAGACACATCAAAATGCAGACAATCATTCAAACACAGAGATTTACCCCTTCCAAAATGTAGGAGATTGTCATTAAAAGAAACATAGAGGGTTTACCATTCAATGCTGAGATTTTACCCAAAAAGAAAACGCGGAGTTGATCCTTCAAGGAAATGTCGAGGTAATCAGTCAAAGAAATGCAAGGATAATATTTCAAGGAAACGTAAGGTTTTTAGAGTTTAAGCAATCAAAACATAGAGGTACTCATTCACAAGAAGGTGCAACGACTAATCATTCATCCATGAATCAATCAAACACAGAGTTTATCAGAGTTTCATCATAAGAGAAAAACGCAGAGATAAGTAAAAGATAGATAGTTGGGCAAAATTTATCCTTCACTCATCATCCATGCACAAAAAAGTAGGGCACTTGAATTTATAGGTCTTTAAACACTGAAGTGACGACCGTCGATTTGGCTCCTAGTTGACTGCTCAGGAACGAACTGATGACTAAAGGGATAAGGGATGGAAGATAAAAAAAAAAACATTAACTCTTCATAATAATCAATAAAACCAGCACATAGAAGTCATTGCAATCAGAAGTTGAGTTCGCCATGGGAAAACAATTCAGAAAATAGCGAGCAAGGGGATCACAAATACCATAGGAAAGTAGGTGCAAGAAAACTCATGGAAATGAAATCTTCAACCAAGCACAGAAAAATAACATGTGTAAATTAAATTCATTGCAACAACTTTAAAAAGCGTACCTTAGCCCAATGTGAATTCTCCAAAGTTATCCCCATGCACGCTCTGTCCAACTCCCGCTTGTCAACCAATGTGACCTCCCCGATACCTCCTACCCAATCTTATGGGTACTCTTCTTCCGCTTGATCCCCCCAAGCCACAAAGGGGAAACACACACAATAATAGAGAATTGCCAGCATCTAGCTCACCTCGCAAGGTTGAGCTACCACTCGTTACCCGAGCTAGGTATCCCAACTACCACAAGAGAAATTTCAGTCAAGGAAAAATTTAGCATCGTAACGTTACGCAAAAAGATGAGGCCCATACTCCTCCTCCTCCATCCTTTTTATAGAGCTTTCAAGTAATTAGTTTCCCAAATTCACATTAAATTCCTTTTTCATTTAATTAATTAGGAAAAACCTTCCCTATACACATGTCGCTCGATCCCCTAGTTGCACTAGAAAATTAATTATTCCTATTTCCCTCACCCACCTAAAAGCATTCCTAAAAACTCTCCTTGGTGTCCCAAAATTCCCTTACACTTCTTAAATGACTTACACCTTACTTAATTCCTAGTTGAGTTCATAAATAGCAAGTTCCCAAGGCAATATTCCTTACTAAGTTAGACATTCAACTTTTTCTTTATGTTTCTCCTTTTCTTTAGGTTTCCCCTTTTTCTTTAAGTTTCTTATTTCTTTTAAGTTTCCCTCTTTTTCCTTTTTTTTAAAACTAAAAATCAATTTAGCAAGTGTAGAAAAACAACCATTTACCCTTTTTCTTCTTTAATTAAAAATTAATTTAGCAAGTGTAGATAAAACAACCATTTCCCTTTTTAAAATTTTAATCCTCCATTATAATTTTATTTTAATAAATTAATTTGAATTTCTGACCCCCCCTTCTTGTTACATGTTTAATTATCATTATTTTTTTTTTTTTACCACATGTGCTACTTAGACCTAGGTTTTAATTTCACTAGGTTGGGTGACATTTTCATTAGGGAAAAATTGTTTTTAAATGTTACTTATCACCTCATTCATTTTAGGGCCAACTAGGCTTATTCACTTACCAGCTAAAATCACGATGTGCCCTTCAGGATACACTAGGTTCTCTAAGGGTGCCACTCACCTCTTTTCATTTTCCTTGCGTGACGTGCCCTTCAGAACACACTACGTTGTCCAAGGGTTCCACTCACCTCTTTCTGTTTTCCTTGCGCAACGTGCCCTTAAGGATGCACTACGTGCTCCAAGGGTGCCACTCGCCTCTTGACTGACTTTGGTAGATGTCAAAAACCCCCTAATTCAATACTCTGCTAGGTGATCTTGTGGGAGACTAAGGGCCTCTAAGGAATAAGGAACCTGCCTTATTTCTCTCCCCTTAGAATCATCATGAGTGATTGTCATAGTTTTCCCTCACGGCATCGTGTGTCTTCTCGAACTACGTAATCGTTAACCTACAGTTTGAGCCACGACGGAAGTGCTAGTAGGTTGTGGTAGGCTTGTTGTCTACACCTCTCCCTCAAGTCTCTAGTTTTCCTATGTGACCCCTCTACTCCACATGTGAGTCTGGTTGAAAAGCTATCATCAGCCTACATCCATCAACGAATCATGTCAGCAACAATAATCAATCATCATAACATCTAATCATATGTACATGTGTCACATCAATAAAATTCAAACCCAATAGTCCTCTCCTTGACTCGATCCAGAGTCCAAGGGGTTTCATCGATGCCTCTGCATCCTCAATGTCCAAAGTCCTACACACTCAGGAGAACCCAGTCAATAGCACATGTCTATGTGAATACAACAAAATAACACATCATTGTATCCATAATTCCTCATAATCAAATCAAACGACCAATAGTATAATAATCTGATCACTTGCAAGCAAGTGTCCTCAAGGATAATTTCTCTCAGTGTGCACAAGAGAGGGATGTTACATACACCCCCTCTTGTTTTAAAATTCATCCTGAAGTTTCACAATATATAAGTGTCTAAACAAGGTGTATCACCACTAGTACATATGACCAAATTTGCAACGATTGTTCGTTGATATTGCCACACTTATCCGTCGCAACTTCCACGAACGCCGAGTTTTTTTTTCGTCATAATAATTTCGTCACTATATCCATGATCCAGGTGTGCGTGGAAACATCGATGAAATTAGCTAGCCACGTCTCAGCAACTTCAATATTGGTTAACCTTCTTCATCATCACAATTACGATGCAAGTTCGTCGCAATACCAACGAAGAAATGTGCCAAGCCAATAACTTGCGATGCAGCTGTTGAATGTGTGACAAAATTTCATCGCAACTTGCGACAAAATTTTGTGGTAATATCGACGAGTGCTCTTTCTCAAAACCATATTTACGACAGACTTGTTGTATATGCGACAAAACTTCGTGGAATAGTGCGATGAAAATTCGTCGCTATAGCAACGGTTATGGTAAAAAAATTCCGATGAAAATTCATCGATATTGCGACGATTACTGTAGGTTTAAAAAAAAAAATTACATGAAATATGGTATTACCATATTACATTGTAATATGGTATTCCATATTACAATGTAATATGGTAATGCCATATTACATTGTAATATGGCATTACTTTTACATTGTAATATTCTA
>SNQJ01S0148446.1:4587-15087 GCA_010110895.2 Picea sitchensis | reverse complement strand
TGGGTTTTGTTTACCTTGTTTTGTAATCTCTCGAGGAGAGAACAAAATTATACATCTAATATAATTTGTGAAATTTTTCTGTGGAAAAAAACCCTTGAATGCCTTTTGGGCTTCTTCCCAATAATGCCAAACACAATAGATATAAAAATGCATGATCTCCACCATGAAATTCCCTCCATATTTATATGGCTGTGACTTAATCCTAACCGCATCATACAATATTACTATAAGCTTCCTCCGTAATTATATGTCTATGACCTATCCCTAATCACAACCCCATCAATGCCAAAACATAAGATACAAGAATGATTGATTCTCATCATGAACTTTTCTCCTTATTTATATGTTTAGGGCCTAACCCTAATCATAAACATAAGTGGGTTTTATTTAATGACCAGGGCACATTAAATTTATTAGCATAATGTGCCTTATTTAAAAACTTGACCACATTACATTAATTAGCATAGCTTACACTTACTAACCATAGGTCATAGTCTAAACATACTACGAATTTGTTTTTTTTTCGAACGCTCAAAATAATAGAAAGGGAAACCATCATTTTTTGTTTAAAATTTGGCAAGAATCATTTTGGATTGATGAGATTGCAAATAGCAATAGTTATCATTGCAAAATCAGTGTGGAGTAGGGGTATTCGAGGGTGTTGAATCCATTTTTGGATTTAAAAACAACTATTTCAACAATTCAAAATTACAATTTCAACAATTCAAAATTACAATTTCAACAATTCAAAATTACAATTTCAACAAAACATTAATGGTCAAATTCTGATGATGGAAAACCAGAAAAGGTCAAAATCATAGAATGTTTGGTCTTCTTCCTAATCTTAGGCATTGTCTATTTGTTGACTAAAACACTCTATTTTCAACCACCTTTTCTAGAATTTGACAAACTCGAAATATATGGTTCTGATCGATTCATTGCATCAATTACGACTTTGATGTTTTTGGGTCGATTCAAAGACCCCCCAAACCCCTAGGTTTCAGTTTTTAATTAATGAGATTGCATTTTGAGGTGGGGAGAATATAGTTATGAGATTCAGGCCAAAAATGTGCTAGAAAATACTGCCAAAAAAGGGGGTGTTTTAGTTAATTTATATCCTATGTCATAACCTTATCACCATGTCAACCACCCTATCACATAATTAAGACAAAGGTTGACATTATTTGATATCTAATTGATATTCAATATTATTTAATGTTTTCACAACATAAGCATGGAGGTACATTACATAAACATAGGTATGCAGCTAGATGACACTTCATTTTAATGAGCACTCATTATGGTGGTCTCCTTTTTTTTTGTGAAGGCAAGGCCCTAGTCGAGAATGCATGTTTTTCGGCTTGCATTTTTTTCGGAAAGGTATCAACTTTGCCAACAACATTACTAGTTCTCATTTTGGATATTGGGTTTCTTAACTTGAGCTTAGACCTAACTCTAACTATATACTAGCCAACTTATACCAAAAGATTTTGGACATGATCAAGGATATAATTTCTAACTCTCTTTATCAAAATGGGATTGCGAATCTCTAAGCCCTAGTGGAAATATCAGAAGTGGAACATGTCAAAATACTTTACCAAGTACATGGCCATTGATGGCTACTATGGGTTGTGCCAAAAACTTGTCTTGGACAATTCTTGAACAAGCTATAATGCTTGAAATGAAAACAACAAACCTAGCTATTTTGGATAATACTTAGGATATGATTATTTTCGTGATCGCTTAAACTAAGGGGGTTGGATATTAGTTACATACTCACTTTAGGATCCCTTAACCCAAATGCCTCATGGGAGAGTTAAAATTGTAAGCACTTATTTTCGCCCAGTTGAAATGTCCCATGCATGGAAGAGTTAAAATTGTAAGCACTTGTTTGGCCCAATTGAAATGTCCCATGCATGGAAGAGATAAAACTGTAAGCATTTTCTTTGGCCCAATTGAAATGCCCCATGCATGGAAGAGTTAAAAATGTAATCATTTATTTGGTTCTATTGTTTTGAAATTTTTTACAGTGAGAGTGATCCAGGTGGATATTGGTGGCCACCCACCTATTCCAATTGGCTCCTCGTGTCCATTTTTTTTGTTCAGCACGTTCTTATGTACTGCTTTGTAATTGTGGGTTCTACACTTTTGGGGTTGTCTGAATCCCCACACATCCTCCAGGTGGATACGGGTGGCCTCTCGCCTAATCCAACTAGCTTATTTTGTATGTTTTCATGTCAGCACATCTTGTTGTACTTCCAGGTCCGTTTTGGGGTCCTAAACATTGTTTTTTTGGCTCGCCACATTCAAACTATAGATGAAGTTAGAGTTTGACGGCAGAATGTGTAGCTCTCTGAAAGACCTTTCCAATGGGCTATTGCGCGCCTAAAATAGAGGTCGTATGCAAAAGTTGCGACCCTTGGAAGTTGATGTACCAAATTATACCAACTTACCCATAGGGCCCACATGACTTTTGGCGTTTCACCTTCTAGGGTTAGGTTTTTAGGGTTTTGGAATTCATGAGTAATATCAAAAAGGCCTCTGGAGCCTCATTGTAATACATTCTGCTTAGATGGATGCGTGTAGCAACCACATCTCTTCTCAGAGATAGCTACCACCATTCGAGCAAGTGTTTCAGTTCTGCAGTTTTACAGTTTCAGCCTATTTCATTATTTAATAGAAGATATTGTTCACTGTATATTTGTGTTATTCTTTATATCTCTGTGTTTTTTGTATTCAGTTTGTTAATCATTTCGTTCTGCTCCTAAATCCGAATAAGTGGTATCAGAGCGGTCTGCTCTTCATTTAATTCTCTTTGTGCATGTCCTTGACAAGATCTGGGTACAAGAAGTTGGGACTCGAACCAATCGAGCCATTACTAGATCGGTCGAGTTGAGCCCGACAACAACCCATGGGGGGCGAAAAGAAAGATGATGGAGAAGGAGATCCTATTAAAATGTTGCTCGAGGAAGCCCTCGCGTGACAAAGGAACAAAATGATGGACAACTTCGCACAGATCCTTCGATGACTGCCCACAGGAGAAGAATCTTCATCAAGCTGCCATGCAACCCCCTTCAATGTACAAGTAAATTTTGATATTCCATTATTTGAAGGACTGATAGATGCAGATGTTGTAGATAAATGGTTGAATCTGCTCGAAGGATATTTTTCGGTCCACAATTTTTTCGATAGGGAAAATATCACTTTTGCACTCCTCAAGGTCGTTCCCCATGTTAAATACTGGTGGGATACTTACTCTGAGCAAAAGGACATGGAGGAATCTACATTTTTTTTGGTGGCCCCTACATGGAATTCCTTCCATGATCTGAAAAGATATTTTAATGACTATGGTTGAGTTAATATGCATGTGTTCATTAACCAATTAAGAAAGCTTAATGAAAGAGGAAGAAGATATGAGAAGTTATCACAGCCACATAAACAAGTACAAAACTGAAATGAAGCAATAAACAACAACAAACCATAACACCAATGTGATAACGAAGTTCGACAATCTTGCCTACGTCTTCGGGCCTTTGTCTAAGTGGGTGAGGCTTATTTATTTTTGTTCAAAGATTAATAACTACATCACATTAGTGCCAAAAAGATACAAGACTGATCCGGTCTTGTTCTCCCAGATATCTAGAACACAACAGAAGAAACGACACTCAAATAAGATGATTGAAGCTCCCAGAAATGGCCCGCAAAGGTGTGCTCCTCAAAAGCTTTACTGCATAAAAATGACTTTGGCTTGGCTTTCCTTCAGCATAAATTTGCTCTGACTCTTTTCCATTGCCTCAAGAAGGCCTATTTTATATAGATCTTAAGTTGGTTATCATCCCCCAAGTTCCTCCCAAGATCTGGCCTCAAAAAGGGCCCAATATCCCCGAAAAATGGCCAAAATTCTCCAATATTAGCTGAATAAATCATAAAAATCCATTGTTATAAGGTAAAAACCCATTTCTGCAACAATAATTCAAAAATATCCCCTACGGTTGGGCACGTGCTCCAAATGAAGGTCATATGGTGTCTAGGTGGCCAAGCACCAACCCAAAGGGTTGCGCGCTGGCCCCTTTTCCGAATTTTCTGGTCATATGTGGTATGGGGATAGGACCACGCCTTTGGGGTGCGCCTACACCCTTGGTTCCGGCCCCCGCATATATGGTGTAAAGGTGCCTAAAAAGGTGCGCTCTGGTGGTTGAGTTTAAGGCGCCCATGCCCTATGCATTGTGGTCACATGTAACAAATAAACCGTGGGTTGGGGCTTAGCCCCAACCCCCTTCTGCCCCATACACTTTATGCATTGCACTTATATAATATAAAGTGGGTTTTAAACCCCAAACTCATATGTTGGCACATTGGCCATTGGACCTCTCTCAAATCTTTTCCCTAGCAATAGGTCATGGGTTCGAATCCCATGAACCTCAATTTTTTTTTAAACTGCCATACAGTGATAGGGTGCCACGTGGAAGCTCTTTGTTTGCTTGAAAGTTTCCACTTGTCAACATTTGAGTGGATCTTCCCTCTTCCTAGTCAAACTGTTGTTGTGCTGCCACGTGTCTCAATGCTACGTCAGCATGATGATGCCGTGCTGACGTCAACATTGACTTTTTTTACCTGTTGATCTGTTGAATTTTTACCTGTTTTGGAAAACTGTCAGAGTGCGATAACTCTCGCATACAACATCCATTTGAGAAAGTAAATATATGGAAGAAATCAACACGATGAGCCGATCGCAATGGATTTGGTTTCATCCGATTCTGAGAAATTTCATTTTTGAGCCTTTTCTAGACCTAGGAATTCCCCTGGATCTGATTCTGGATCATTCCGGGATGCCATTAAAGAAAAATACTACCCTGTTGGAAGAAACAAGGATCAGTACACCAGATGGACTGCCCTACGTTAAGAAAGGGACCAGGTAGTACCAGATTTCACCAATATTTTCCATACCCTACACACCAAATTGGGTATCAAAGACTCTGAGCATCATCTGGTGCTCAAATACTGCAGTTGTTTGCATCGATACATTCAAACAGAAATGGAGTTCCTGGACATCGCCTCATTGGGAACAACTTATAGATACGCTGTCAAGATCGAGTAGAAATTTAAGGAGAAAATGCGAGAGTTTGGATCTGCAAACCCCTCACAACCGAAACAGGGCAAAGGCAACCCCAACCCACACATCAAGGGACCAAGTCGAGATGGTCGCCCTCAGGACAACCAACCAAACCGCAACACAAGAAGGGAAATGAGAAGACGAAGAAGGTCACGGGAAAATGGTGTGAGTACCATAAAATTCCTTGGCATAACATTGAAGAATGTCGCTCCAAACAATCCTTCGTGGCCAAGCTAAAGGCTTCCGAGTCAGAGGTCGATTCTAATTCCAAGTCAAATCCTGAAGGAGGGAAGCGGATTATCGATGTTGAACCCAGTGCCACTGTCGCTACCACCAAAGTTCTGTCAAGCAAACCAGAAGAACCAGAGGAAGGGGAATGCCTCTTTCACTCGCAGAGGTGGGTCAAGGGGTCTCCGCTTCATTTCATTATTGATAGCAGTAGTCAAAAGAACCTGATTTCAGCAGAGGTCGTCAAGCAACTAGACTTGCCAATGACAGTGCATCCGCACCCCTACACCATCGATTGGCTTCACCAGGTAAGAGATCTTTGTGTCAGCCAACAATGTCGTCTTCCCTACGACATCAAGCTTTCAAAGATGAGGTACTGTGTGATATTGTTCCCCTTGAAGTTTGTGATGTTCTTTTAGGACAACCATATTTGTGGAAGCGTCATGCTGTGTATCAGTCTAGACCCTGCAGTGTTATTATCACTTTGGGTAGACAATTGTACATGATCCTGCTGGTAGCACCGCCTACTGCTATTTCTTTAATCTCTGCTAAGCAATGTAGTAAGGTCATTTCACAGACCGAGAGGTTTGTCTTCTTTGTGATCCGTGCTCACAGTAAGCAGAAGGTTGCCACCACATCTGTGTCCTCTACACAACGCCTCTCTTTGCAACAGAAGCAAGTGGACGGGATCATGGAAGAATATATAGACATCTTCTCATCACCTACAGGGGTACCTACACACTGCCAAGTCAAGCATCCAATTGATCTGACCCCCGACGCACCTCTACCTAATGGACCAGTCTATCGACGCTCACTGATGGAGAATGACAAAATCAAGCGTCAGATCTGAGAGCTTCTTCAAAAAAGGCACATGAGTCCCAACTCCTCCCCTTGCGGAAGCTCGCTTGTACTGGTGCAGAAGAAGGACGGGACTTGGCGACTCTGCATTGATTACAGAGCCTTAAACAAAATCATAGTCAGGAACCGCTACCCCATTCCTAAGATTGATGACCTTGTTTACCAACTCAAGGGGGCAAATTTCTTCAGCAAGATTGACCTGAAGTCTGGCTACCACCAAGTTCCCATCAAACCAACTGATGTATGGAAGACAACCTTCAAGTCTAAAGAAGGTCTCTACAATTGGCTAGTCATGCCCTTTGGATTAACAAATGCACCAACCACTTTCATGAGGTTGATGGATGATGTATTGAGACCCTTCACCAATTCCTTTGTGGTAGTATATTTGGATGACATCCTGATCTTCAGCAGAACGTGGGAGGAGCACATGTGACATATTCATTAGGTTTTTAGCATTTTGCGGCAGCACAAGCTTTATTCCAACTTGGAAAAATTCTCTTTTGGAATGAACAGGGTCCAATACTTGGGCTACATTGTTGACGTGCATGGGTACATGTTGATCCAGCTAAGGTCGAAGTCATTTGTGACTGGCTGGCCCTGACCATACTAACCGAGCTTCGGACCATACTAACCGAGCTTCAGAGCTTTTTGTGACTAGCCAACTTCTACCGACAGTTCGTGTTGGGATTCTCCCATATTGCATGGGTCCTTAGTCAGGTGACCAAGGGAGGTGGTAGGGACAAGTTCGCGTGGGGGAAGGAGCAATAAAGAGAATTTGATTATCTAAAGCATCGCTTGTGCTCAGCTCCAGTACTCTTCTTGCTCGATCTGCGAAAACCATTCGAGATTGAGATTGATGCATCTGACTATGTTGTGGACGCAGTTCTCACTCAACATGGGCATCCGGTGGCATACCCTAGTGAGACATTCTCCGATACTGTCCGAAAATACCCTACCTATGACAAGGAAATGTATTCCATTCTGCAAGCCTGTCGTCAATGGAAAAATTACATTCTGGGGAAAGAGATGATCATACACACTGATCACAAGCCTCTGCAGTTCATAAAGACACAAGAGAAATTGCAGAACGACCACCATCAAAAGTGGTGCACCTACCCGTAGCTGTTCCATCTCAGCATAAAGTATAATACATGTATCTCCAATTGTTTTTCTGACTGCCTCAGTCGACCTCCTTTGGCTGCACTCACCACTGTGCTCCATTCTTGTGAACATGAAGCATCTGAGTGGCCCCAACTTTATCAGCAAGATCTGGACTTCGCCACCACCTATCATCTCTTGGGTACAGGCACAACTGTCACTGATTTTCACATTCAATACAAACTCTTATGCCACCTGGGCCATCTCTTTGTTCCTACAAGAAAGCGTGCAAAGCTGATTTGGAAAGCCCACTACAATCGGCTGGCAGGACATTTTGGCGTGGATAAAATTGTGGTCATTCTTCAGAAACATTTTTATTGGCCAAAAATTTGATAGGATGTCAGCAAGTATATCAGATCTTGCATTGCCTGTGCCATTGCCAAGCCATAAATTAAGAAACAAGGCTTATACACCCCTCTTCCTATTCTCGAGAAGCCTTGGGAATCCATCACAATGGATTACATGTATGGCTTCTCGTCCACCAAGAAAGGAAATGACTGTGTGTTTGTGGTCGTTGATCGGTTTTCGAAGATGGCCATCCTCACAACCCGTAAGAAGATTGTCACAGTGGCATATACTTCTAAGCTCTTCTTAGAACGAGTGTGGGTCCACTTTGGGATACCACAGACCATTATCTCCAACCGAGACAACAAGTTCCTCAACACCTTTTGGTCAAGTCTCTGGTCTTTGTTGGACACCAAACTCACAAAATCCACTACTTTCCACCCCCAAACCGATGGCCAAACATAGGTCGTCAATCGGATGATTGTGCACATCATGCACAAGTACAATTTTAAGCATCCACGTACATGGGACGAGAGTCTCCCATATCTGCAACATGGTTACAACAGGGATCTCCATAGTTCCATCGTCCATAGTCCATTTCAGTTGGGTCTGGGATTCTAACCCTTGGGACCCATTTATGTTGCACTTCCTCTTTCCACCACATAGATAGACTCTTCCCCTGATCATTCTGCAATCGACAAGGCCACCAGATTCATTGAGCGGATTCAGCACATCCGCCAACAAGTCCAAGAGATTTTGCGGAAATCCAATGCTAAGTAGAAGTAGTGCCATTATCAACACAGGGTACCACACCAGTTTCAGGTTGGCGACAAAGTCTGGTTACATTTGTAGAAGGAGCGTCTCATCGGGCCCCATCAGAAGCTTTGCCCACTTCGTTATGTTCCTTACACTATCACCAAGGTTGTGGGTAGCAATTCTTTTGAGCTCAACACTCCACCATTCCTTGGTCTGCATCCAATATTCAATGTGGACCTCCTTCGACCATATTTTCCCCCATTATTGGACACCTTCGAGATCGCAGAATAGCTGACACCAACAGAGCTCAACCATGACTGCATGGAACAAGCATCCACTAATCAGATAGTGGACACACAAGTCAAGGGCCCTCGCCATCAACGGATCCAGCTTTATCGGGTTGTCAAGGCAGGGAAACTCCTACACCAAGGCAAGTGGCTCACCCGGGGCCAACTCCAGCAGAAGTTTTCTCACCTGATGGGGGAACTCAACACAATGTAGACCATTTATTCCTAAGGGGGGAGGATTGATCCAAGTGGATATTGGTGGCGACCCACCTATTCCAACTGGCTCCTCATGTTTGTTTTTTTGTTCAACACGTTCTTCTGTACTACTTTGTAATTGTGGGTTCTACACTTCTGGGGATGTTTGAGTCCCCACACATTCTCCAGGTGGATACAGGTGGCCTCTCGCCTAATCCAACTAGCTTATTTTGTATGTTTTCATGTCAACACATCTTGTTGTACTTCATGGGTTGTTTTGGGGCCCTAAACATTGTTTTTTTGGCTCGCCACAATCAAACTATAGACAGAGTCAAATTTTGATGGTAGAATGTGTAGCTCTCTGGATGAGCTTTCCAATGGGCTATCACGCGCCTAAAATGGAGGTCGTATTCAAAACTTACGATCCTTGGAAGTTGAGGTACCAAATTACACCAACTTACCCATAGGGCCCACATGACTTTTGGCGTTTCACCTTCTAGGGTTAGGTTTTTGGATGTCTAGGGTTTTGGCATTCATGAGTAATATCAAAAGGGCCTCTAGAGCCTCATAGTAATCTATTCTACTCAAATGGATGTGCATAGCACCCACATCTCTTCTCAGAGATAGCTACCACCATTCGCGCAAGTGTTTCAGGTCTGCAGTTTTACAATTTCAACCTATTTCATTATTTAATAGAATATATTGTTCATTGGATATTTGTGTTATTCTTCATATCTCTGTGTTTATTGTATTCAGTCTGTTAATCAGTTTGTTCCGCTCCTAAATCCGGATCAGAGAGGGTCTCTACCTTTTGTGGTAAGTGTCTCCTCACTTCCATTCCTTAGAAGAAAAGAAACAAGGTTATGCTTACACTCAACCTCTTAGAAGCTTCACATGGTATGGAAACTCACTAATTCGTGTGAATTTGTACATCCATATTGTTGTACAAGTGTAAAATATTGAGAAGAGCATCGTCCACTTGCACCAACTTCTTTATTTTTTGGGTGTCACATACACGCACTATGAGAAGGGTGATGCTTCCTACCTCTCTTGACCATTCTATCAAATCCATGTAGTCCCAGTGCCATAATGACATTGCTTGCCATCAATTGGTTGTATTGTTAGGGGGCATCAAGAGTGATGACATAGCTGGGCCCCACCACATACGTAGTATAATTACAAGTTCCGTAAACGAGTTCACCATATAAAATGTTGAAAAGCCTTTAGAACCTAAACTTCATAATAGTATGTAGGACCTATTATCTCTTATTTAGAGCCCATTGTTGATGGATGGGATTAAAACCCTAAGGATCATGATGACCCTCCACTTGAGGCTTGACTTGTGTCGACCCCAACATGATTATTTGGGCTATGGGATTGCTCACTAAGGCTTTGATTGTTTTTTATATGCTTTCATGTACATTTGTGTGATTTTTGTTGTGCTCAAACGACTAAATTTCAGGGAAAATTTTAGGGGCTATATATCACCCATGGGATACATTTTTGTGTCTTTTCAAAGAAAATATTCTTCAATTTCCATTTTTTCTAAAAGTGATTCACCCAAAGTTTATAGAATAAAATTATTTTACCTTAAAAATAGCCCAAATTTTATAGAAACTA